>JANIWL010000031.1:0-112784 GCA_030705075.1 Entelexis geochares | reverse complement strand
AGACATCTAAACGCAGCGCCGCCGTCGGGACAGAGTTGTCACGACGCTCGCGCTGGCGCAGGAGTGCAGACAAGCGGGCCCGGCGCTGCGAATACGGCGCATAGACTGGCAGGTGTGTGCAGTGCCCATGAGTTAAGCCGCGGCCGCGCGGCGCAGGCCTGGGCTTTGCAGGCACGACGACACTCTGTGCGGTTGAGTGTGCCGCGAGACTAGACAGAAACAAGAGCTACTCTAAAGCAAATTGGCATTAAGACCGCGAGCACGGTTTTTTTACTTTTTTTGAATATGTATGTACAAAAGGATTCGCAGGCGCGCCTGGTGCGGGCGCGGCTGCCGGCATGCTCGGCGCCACGGCCCTACTGCGACTGGTCGGAGATCATCTTCACGACCGCGACATTCGTGTCGAGGAAGCGGCCCACGCAGTTCTGGATGCACGCGGCCTCGGCCGTGCTCAGCGCCGGCGACGCGGCCGCGGTCACGCACTTCTTGAAGCACAGGTCCGTGAAGCTGTGGATGGCCGAGCGCACCTTGGCCTTGTTCACCTCGGCCTCGGCCCACTTGGCGATGTCTGCGCGCGCGCTGTCGTCGAGCTGCGAGAGGGCTGCGGCCTCGGCAGGCTGGATGCTGGACATTCGGGGTGGTGCGAAGGTGGGCTCGCTGCGGGAGAGGAGGCGGCGCGCCCGCTGGCGTGACTCATGCGCGCAGCGTCCCAACAGCATGTGTCAGACAGACCCACCACGGCCCTAGCGCGCGGGCTTGTGACCCACAGTGCCAACGACTAAGTGCAAACGCGGCGCCGCCTGTGTAGTGAGTCTCCCGACACAGATGAGCGTGCGCGACCTTGTGCGGCCCAACATCCGCAAGCTGCAGCCGTACCGCTGCGCGCGCGACGACTTCAGCGAGGGCATTCTGCTCGACGCGAACGAGAACACGCACGGCACGGCCGTCCACAACCTGTCTGCCGACGAGCGGCGCCTCGAGCTGAACCGGTACCCGGACCCCCACCAGGTCGAGCTCAAGCAGCTCATCTGCGACTTCCGCGGCGGCAGCCTGCGCCCGCAGAACATCTATCTCGGCGTCGGCAGCGACGAGGCCATCGACTCGCTCATCCGCGTTCTGTGCACGCCCGGTAAGGACAAGCTGCTCATCTGCACACCCACTTACGGCATGTACACGGTGAGCGCCGACATCAACGATGTGACCATTGTCACGGCGCCGCTCGACGCCGGGTCGTTCGACCTCGACGCGGCCGCCGTGCTTGCCGAGCTCAACGCCGACCCGACCATCAAGCTCGCCTACATCTGCTCGCCGGGGAACCCGACGGCCAAGCTTGTGGATCCAAACCACGTCCTGCAGGTCCTGGAGGGCTGGCACAACGGCGTGGTCGTAGTCGACGAGGCCTACATCGACTTCACGCCGGGCGACGCGTCCATGGCGCCGCAGGTCGTGCAGCACGACCGCCTCGCCGTGCTGCAAACGCTGAGCAAGAGCTTCGGCCTGGCGGGCCTGCGCCTCGGCATCTGCTTCGCCTCGCAAGAGCTCGCAACCATCCTCAACTCGCTGAAGGCCCCGTACAACATCTCGTCCACAACGTCCGCCGTCGCCAAGCGCGCCATGTCGCCGCAGAGCATCGCCATCATGCGCGAGCACGTCGCACACATTGCCGACGAGCGCGCGCGGCTGCTCAAGGAGTTGGCCGGCATCGCGGGATTCGGCCGCAACCGCGGCGGCCTCGACGCGAACTTCGTGCTCGTGGAGGTTCTTGGCGCCGACGGCCGGCCCTCCAACGAGCGCGCTCTGAGCGTCTACAACACCATGGCGCGCGACCGCAAGATCGTGGTGCGCTTCCGCGGCAAGGAGCCCGGCTGCGAGGGCTGCCTGCGCATCTCCATCGGCACGCACGATGAAAACACCAGCCTCATTCGCGAGTTCAAGAGCCTGCTGGGCTAACTCCACTGTACATTCCTCATAGATCACGAAAATGCCCCCCATGCGCGCAAATGCCTTGCCTACGCGGCGGCAGACGCGTGACGAAATACAAAACCAGATGCGCATGCTTGCTAGCTAGCTAACTTGCTTGCTCTTTTTTTTTATATTTACACAATACTATAGTATGTAGCTCTCCTCTAGATCTGCCATATCCCCAGTCCGGGCTTCCATGTCGCTGGAGCGCCGAGCTGCAGCTGCTCCGGGTTGTAGTGCCAGCTTGTCTTCCACACGGGCGGCGCCTTCGTGACGCCCTTATATCCGACCTCGCCGGCTCTAGAGAACGGCGCAACAAGCAGCGCGTGCTGCGGCACCTTGCGCAACACCTTTTCCAGCGTCTCGACCGGCGCACCCTGCATGTCCACGACGCGCAGTTGGTCCTTGCTGGGTTTAGTTTTGAGGAAATCAAAAACGCCGTCCAGGTTTGCCCCGTACGGACTCAGCTCGATGTAGTCGACCTCTTTCGACGGCAGGCCCGTGACCCACAACGGCGGCGTGTAGGTGCTCCACCACACAACCGTCTGCGGCAGCTCCAACGTGCGGATGTGCGACTGGGCCGGAATGACGCCGCCCTGATGCATTACGCCCATGAACACGCCAAGCAGCACATTGAACGCGAGCCACACGCTGAGCAGCACCGTGCGCACGGTGGCCGAGCTGAACTGCTCGAGGTCCATCTGCGTGCATAGAAGCGGGATGAGCGGCAGCAAAAAGCGTGCCTCTTGGTGCGGAATGAGCGACAGAAGGACAAGCGCGCCAATCACGCTCTGCATGGGCTGCGACCGCCATCGCGGCCGCAGCAACAGCAGGCCCGGCCCAATGAGCTGGGGCAGGCTTGCTACAAGGTGCGTGAGCCGCGAGTGCAGGCCGTGCTCGGCCAAGGCCGACGTGTTCATGTTATACTTGAGGAAGTTGAGGGGCGTGATCACATAGCCGTCCTGCTTGCCGTAAAGAAACGTGTCAATCTGGATGCACAGCGCGCTCATGATGCCCGCGCCGGCCACAAATGTGAAGAACGTGGCCGGGAAGCGGTACCAGAACTTGAGCAGCGACAGGCTGGGCAGCAGCAGAAATACAAGGAACGTGGGCCGGTTGAAGACGCCCACAACAAGAATGAATCCGAGCAGCGCGCTGTCATAGTGCCGGTCAAAGGAGCTCTGGAACGTGGCCGCCGTCGACTCCGTCTCATGCAGAATCACGAGGTACCACAGCACGAGAATCGTCTCCAGCGCATTCGACAGCGTGTGCGACTGCCACGTCAACGTCACGTACGACGTGCTCACAAAAAAAAGCGTGCGCAGCTTGTCATTGCGCGTGCTGGCCAAGCGGTCCACGGCCGAATCCTCGAGGATCCACGTCAGCATCGCGAACACGGCCCGCAGCGTGTACAACACGTACACAGGGTCTGTATCTTTGTTAAAAAAGCTCATGGGAATGCCGTATATGATCCACAGCGGCACAAAGCTGCGCAGCGGCATGTCGGACGTGAATTCCCACGGCGTCTGCGTCGCCCAGCCAAAGATGCCGTGCGCTATCTCTTGCGGGCCCTGTAAATGCTCGTCCGGGTGCAGGTACGAGAAGCGCAGGGCAAGAACAAGCCGAAACACGAAGGCAATGCCGAGCAGAACTCGCCACATCTTTCTATCGTGAAACATGATGTGCAGTCCCTAGCGTTCCATAAATTCACGAAACGTCCAAGCTCACTACGGCTAAGTCAGTCCAAGTTCGCGCGGTTGCACACGACTTTAAGGTTCAAACCACCTGGCTACCTGCCTGCTGCTGATTGGTGGCGCTACGAGAGGTGAATGTCCGGCCAGTGGCTTGTTTCTCTTTTGCTCACTGCTCCGGAGAGACCACACACAATGCCCGGGCCCTCAACGGGTAACTCGGTCATGCGCACGAACCCCGCGGCCCCGGGCACGGGACCCAACACCTTGCCCTTGGGCGTCGTCTAACCTGCCGTCTAGCAACGGCTGTCGCTGCGCGCTTCTCGCCGTACCACGTCGCGCCAAACCTTCTGGTCACGTGTGGATAGCGAGCCCGAGCCAGAGCCATAGCGGCGCACCCCTTTCCGCGCTTGGCGTTTGGCGCGGTATTCGCTCGTCGTGGTGTGTGTGCAAATCTGACCTTACCCAAGCCATTGCATAAGTGCATTTGAATTTTTTTTTGGACGACCACATCTGTTCAGAGAGAGAAAAAAAAAAAAGACACTGTGCAGCATGCCGGCCCCCACCGCATTGAAGGGCGAGAAGACGCCAGTAGCTGCGCCTAGCGCGCCTGCAGAGGTTCCTATGGATGAGCCCTTGGCTGAGGACGTCGTGATCAACGTTACGACTACGGTGCCCATCGACGACGAAATGACGGATCAGAAAGAGGACGGCGAATTGGCGGTCGACGAGGAGGGCAGGCCCGTGTTTTCGGGCGACGATGGCCGGAGCAGGGCTGCCACGCTCGAGCGGCGGGCCGTGGCCGTGCCGCCGCACCGCTTCACACCGCTGAAAAACTCGTGGTCCAAGATATACTACCCGCTTGTAGACCACCTCAAGCTGCAGGTCAAGATGGACCTGCGTCGCAAGCGCGTGCTGCTGCGCACATCGCGGGAGACGAAGGACCGCAGCGCCATCCAGAAGGGCGATGACTTCCTGCGCGCGTTCATGCTCGGGTTCGATATCGACGACGCAACGGCACTACTGCGTCTCGACGACCTGTACATTGAGACGTTTGAGATCAGGGACATCAAGACGCTGCAAGGCGATCATCTGAGTCGCACGATTGGCCGCATTGCTGGCAAGGACGGCAAGACGAAGTTCGCCATTGAGAACGCTAGTCGCACGCGCGTAGTGTTGGCAGACTCTAAAATCCACATTCTGGGCGGCTACAAGAACATCAAGATTGCGCGGCAGGCCGTGGTGAAGCTGATTCTGGGTAAGCCGCCGAGCAAGGTATACGGCAACCTGCGGGTTGTCTCGTCGCGCATGAAGGAGCGGTTCTAGACAAGCATCGTTTAGGGCGTGTGTGCGCCTTGATTGATTGATATGTTGTTATTACATTCGGCGCTTTGGCACGCTTTAGCACGCTTTAGCACGCTGCTCCTGAACGCGTTGACGCAGTCTGTGTGGTAAGCTCGTGTGAGCAAGCTCGTGTGAGCAGACTCTTTATTTATTATTTGAATAATATTAATTATGAGATACTGGCCATCCGCGCGCAATCATGTGCGCCTCGATGCGTTCCCAGATGCGCTGCACAACCTCGCGGTCACGGAACCGCGCCGTGCGGTCCAGAGGTTCTATTTTGACATTCCACTGCTTCAGCGACTCGGGAATGGGGTCGTTTTTATACACAAGGGCAAAGCCCAAAACATGGTGAAACAACGAGTTCGCGTCGGGCCACTTGTACTCGCGCAACTGCCACGACTGGCCCGTCACAAATACGGCAACTACGCGGTCCCAGTACTCGGGCTTGAATTGCGCAACTGAGTCCACAACCACAAAGCGCACTTTGGACCCAATGAGCTTCGACTCGTGCGTGATGCGCAGCAAATTAGGCGACGTCGAAGACTTTAGCACCGGGTTGTAAACGCCCCGTTCTAGCAGATCTTGCACATTCGCCAGATTCAGCATGCTTGACGGGCTCGGCGACAGCAGAATGATGGGGTCCTTGCCTTTGGTCGGCTTCAGAGGCGGCATTCCCGATGCAAATGACGACGCAGCCGTGCTTGATGCGCTCGAGGGCCGGCCCTGAGAGGTGTGGCGCAGCTCGTTGACGATGTGCTTGTTACTGAGCCCGGCAACGCTGCTGAAATCGACTAGCTTCTGCCCGTGCAGAACCGTTGCATGGTTCACGAGCGTCCCGCGCTCGACGGACACTGCATCAGTCATTTCTGCATCCTCGGGCTCTGCGCCTGTCTGCGCCGCTGGTTTTACGCCCGTTTTGATGTACTCAGACTCCTCTGACGAGCCCTCAAGCCACTCAACCAAGTCCGTGCGCTCCAGGAACTTCAAGTTGGGCACACCTCGCTCGTCCGACGTGGCAATGTACTCCGGCACGCTCTTCTCTCGCAACTGCCAGCAGTTCACCACGGTACGCAGTGTCACTGCCTGCGGCTCGGGCGTCTGCGACTCAAAAGCCGTCAGGCTGTCGAGGTCGAACTCACGTCCATCCAAGGTGAGACGCAGAACCCGGGCTGTGTCCAGCGGCGCAGGGCTGCCATTCGTACTCTCTAGGGTTTCGTACTCTTCTCTGCCGCCCCTGACGGCCGCCCTCAGCGCTATTAGCGAGTCCATCTCCGAAACACGCGGATCAAGATGTCCTGCCTAAGATTCAGATAGATGTCAGCACTGGACCTAGCCCTGGCAACGACGGCCGCGGGCCTCGAGCAGATTCAACAATTGTGTGTGCCATCAAGTGTGTTTGAAGTAGAAACATACCCCAAGAGCGATTCACGCTCCAATCGCTTCGAGGTTATGAAAACGGCCAGCACTGCCGATAACTCGGGTCACCAGTGTGAGTCGTAGGTTCCCCGGTTCGCCCTCCACAGACACATGCGCCGTGTCATTAGCTTTTCTTATCGTCTCCCTCGTCTCAAAACCCTACAGAGTAATACAATGAGGCACCCATATAACTCTAAATTGTCGACTGTCGGCTATCTGCAGTTGCTTCATGAGACTGTCATGTCTAATCAGATAATCAGTGGATTTAGCGCTATCTCAACGTAATGCTGCTGCTCTCACGCTACAGCTTCTTTCGCTTGTCTTACCATCAGAAACAAAGCACTAATGACGTCCAAACAATATGCGCTCCCTGGTTAACTTAGTCTATTTTGGGTCCATAGTTCGAGCCCCTCATCTGTTTCCCTCGGTGCAGCTAAAAATGCGGCCGCAGAAGGTCCAGGGGCTCTGCGACCCGGCCCAGCATCCGAGCTTATTCTTGGCGCAAAAGTAGCAATGCCTCGCTGAAGCCAACAGTCAGTAGCCAGTTTGAGAAGCTCTGAACTGGCTAACCGTAGAAAGATCAGGTGAACCAGATATGATGATGCTATGCAAATACAGGTCATGATATTGATGCAATTACTTCGTTAAAACCCGGATGCTAGAATTCGTCAGGACTCCAGTCGAGATGTAACCTCTTATAGAGGGACTGCTGGCAGCTCTTCCACACCGCGATGCGCTCCTCGACCGTCAAGGTTGCTGAGTGACCTTGCGTGCACTTTTTAGCACTCTTCAGCTGGTTTACCAAAATACGATAGTCGTGTCGAGTCTGCACCTCGCATCCCAGGTTCAGGAGGTAGTTCTCGATCATATGTCTCCAATCAGGTAGAGTTAATGGCCCGGCTGCGGGTTTGCCGTTCCGCGCAACCTCTACTGCCACACGCGCAATAGCCTCCCGATCAGACTGGCTCACACAATGCTCTTTGTATAGATCACTGTCCACCAAAGCGGTGATCACTTGAGAGTCGCTTGCATTTAATGGAAGCAGAACCACCTGGTAGCCGGTTTCGCTAACAACTGGAATCTGACCCTCCCATCGAGGATCAAGCTCGTGCACAAAGAGGAGCGAGCGAATGTCGTTCTTCTCCCAATCAATCAGATTCCGCGAGGTGTAAGCTGGCCGTCGTCCCTTCCGGAAATCTTCTTCGCTCTCGTACGCTCTTTCATCGTAGAAGCCTCTGAAATCATGGGGTAAGAGTTGACTTAGCGGCAGAACAAGCTCTATCTTGGTTGCCGTCTCGGGTATTCCGTCTTGGCCCAGCAAACTGATGGTGGCACAGGGGTGTTCCGCGTGCTCCACATGCTCAATGTGGTTTGAGCCATGCTTTTCTTTAGGATCCGACGCAATGATGCCGAAGACATACGCTGGATTTGGAAGCGTACTCATAGTAGGAATTGCCTTACAGTTTTGCAACTGTGAGCCAGATCAGCTCTTCAATTCTTCTGTTATTAAATCCTCGGTTAGTGGGGGGCAATCTTACCTGGGCAAGGTGACCCCCTGCCCTCGTTGCACATGCATTTACTCCACACCGAGCACATGCAGCTACAACTACCCTAAGCGGCCTGACTTCGAGAATTAACGCAACCCCGTGCTTTCGGCGAAAAGCATGTTGTGCCGCAGACCGCGAGGACCGCAAGGCTCGACCAAGGCCCCCTACCCGTGCTTATTTGCGACGTGGCTCTGCTTTTTCCCGCCAACACGCAACGCCGCCAGTCCCTCCGGCGCCTCATCATCTATGCAACGTTCAGCAACCACCGCTCTTATCTCCGAAAACACACATGCAGCCATCATGACAACGTTATGGGCACGTTATCAGTGAGCACACGCACTTTCTCGTTGCAGAGTGGGGGCAGAGAAAGCTGGGTTGTGGGACGCTACTTCAGCCGACGAAATGTCACGAGTCACGTTGTTTCTGGGAGACTTTTTGGCAGGGCTTGGCAGAGGCTAATTAGTCGTGAAGAACGCTTCGGGCTCCTAGAACGGCTGTTCAGCAATCGCAGTGCTGGTTAGTCCCAGTTTCTGCATCGCCGCTCGGCCGCTTTGCGGAGCCGCCGCCGCACCAGACATGGGCCATTACGGAAGTTGTCGGCCGAGGAGGCACATGTCACGCCGCGCTGATGCGGATGACCGTATCTAGCGGCGGCTGCGCACATGAATAAAACTATAGACTCGGCTCTGCTAACCTCTCTCCTCTCTGTCGCCAGTGGTGATGGTGCTCACGTGCGCTGTCGGTATCTGGTAGCATTTCCGGCTAGACGAATCTCAACGCATCGACTTGTTAGCGTGGATTGACCGTCCCCTGCCAGACCTTGCAAATATGGCGTTGAAGGAGCTGCCCCCGCTTCTATCGGAAGAGGAGATGAAGGAAAACAAGATCCCTCTCATGTGGCGAGACCGGTGCGCCGCGCTTCTTGTGCCGCTGAACAAGTGCAGGCGAGAAACCGCTTTCATGCCCTGGAAATGCACACAGCTGCGCCATGACTACGAAGAGTGCCAGTACCTTGATTTCCAGCGCCGCGTGGCCGAGTTCAAGAACCGGTCGGAGTAAGCGCCGGTTCGCACGCTGCTGCGGCGGCTTGTGATTTTTTTTTCTATTAGAGATTTGAAAACATACATAATTCTACTTCGTCTATGGGAACGCCAGCGTCGCTCATCGTGTGACGTGCGGTTTTGGGGAGCACGCGTCTTGCCTGCGCGCGCGCGCTTTAAACACTGGATGCAGGGGTCGGGGCAGCCGTGCTGGATTCGAGCGGCATGCTGGGCTGCTGCGACGGGCAAGGCCGACGCTCGCGCAGCAAACGAGCGGCCTCGGTCTCGCCCTTTTTGCGCACAATTTTGGCGTGGTAAAGGCCGCAGGCATTGCACAGTGTGCGCAACCCTTCCGGCCCACGCCGCCATTCTGGCGTGGCATTTGTGCCGCATTGCTGGCACTTGAGCGGACCCTCAATACTCATACGCGAGCGCTTGCGACTGCGGCGGGGCACGAGCTCGTGGTTCTTCACATCCACGTACTTTTGCAGCCGCATGATCGTCCTGCCGCTCTGCTCGGCTGACAGCTGCGCGTATTGGCCGTTCACGCCTTGCGTTTCCCAGGGGCCCTGCGCCATAACTGGCGATGCCTGCATGTACTGAGGCCACGCTGCGCTCATAGGGTGTAGCGGAATACCAGGTGGAAGCTGTCCATGGGGCACCACATGCACGCCAGCCGGGCCTGTGCCGTTTGCAGTGTATGCCGCATAGCCCGCAGGCGGAGAAGTCGCGTGTGGAGGCATTGGTCCAATTCCAGGCATGACTTGTGGGGCATATTGATACATACCAGGCTGGGTTTGCTGGTACTGTCCGTTGGGCGCGTACAGGTATGGGCCGGGCTGACCTGCGTACGGGGGCATCATCGAATACTGCGGCGGAGCACATTGTTGCATAGGTTGCTGCTGCTGATGGGCTTGCTGCTGCGCTTGCTGCTGCGGCAGCGGCTGCTGAGATTGAGGTACTTGAGACCGCTCTGCCTGCGTCGGGCTCTCGCCGTTGGACTCGACGGCATGGCCGTCCTCTGGCTGCTTAGGCTCTGCCTTTTCGTCGCTCAAACTCTTGATGTGTGCCTCCAGTCGCGAGCTAATTTCCTGCATCATCTCTTGCACTTCAGGTGTCGTGGAATCTGCAAGCAGGATTTGCTGCACCTTCGACGCCTGGCCACGCAGCTCTTCCAGAATTTTGCGCATATCCTCCGGGGACTGCGACCGCGAGCCTTCACCCTGCCTTTGCTCCTCGGCGGCAGTTGAAGCATTGGCACTAGGCTTCTCGGACGCTAGCCGCAGGGGCACACGAGAACTGTTAGCCTGTTTGATGCTAACGTTCACCTCGGGAGATGCAGTCCTCGACCTCTTTGCGCTTGCGTTCGCCTTTGTCACAGCTGCTGCGGCACGCGCCGCTTTTGCAGCGTCATCTGCCTGCAGAGTAAACGCCCCGGGCACCTTGTCACTGTCTTTCTGCGATGAAGTAAGGGACATCGGCAGTGATGGTGTACGACGTGTCGAGGACCGCATAGCTTCGAGAATGAAGGCTGCCGGGTCGCCAGCGCTCGGCGGCGACGGAAGCTGCATCTTTTGAGCTCGGTCACCAGAGACTGCAGGATGCTGAGACGTAGAATCTCCGAGATTCACGGTGATAGCGGGAAGCTTCACATGCTCCGAGGACTCAGGTGTAGCACCTGTGGGTGGGGCAGAGCCAAGGTTCGCTGGCGCTGTTGGCTTACTATCCTTTGCTTCTAAGTCCGGGCAATTTGGAGAGCCAATGTCAGTCACAGTTGTCTCTTTGGAAAGTTGAGGCTGGGACACGGCATTATCGGCTATTTCCTGCTTGCAAAGGGCTGACTCGGTGGCCATCTTAGGCAAAGGCCTGACCATGGGCGGGATTGTCGAAAGAGTCGGCGCGTTTGTGCGCAACTGCACTCCGGCAAGCCCTTCTGTCTTTCGCGACGGTTCTGAGTGGCTCTCAGTGATGGCGTGGCTTGGTGCCGGGGCGGAAGCTTGAAACTGCGGTAAGCTGTCAGGGGGTGAGCCCACACCCGGCGCGATTCTCAAAGTCGGTCCGAGGCGAGACTCCGTCGGCAGCACTGGTAAGACAATTGTCGGTTGGCTGGTTTGAATGGCCTGCATTTGCTGTAGCTAAACCAGGCTGGAGGTCTTAGACGAGTTCGTTGAGCCTTGTTCTGAAGCTATGCGGGCGGTCAATTGGCTCGAAGCGTTGAGCTGCGAGACCTTGGAAGAATGAGAGGTGAAGTTCAATCTAGATTTTTCGCGCCCTTATGTGCTTTTTGTAGAAGCCGTGCCAGGGCAAAGATTGACTTGGGAAACTTTCCGCACTGGGATTGAAATGAATCTACCCCTAAGCCTAACCACGCAAAACCCTTATCGACGTACCTGCGCGTGCTTTACTTCCCACATTTGGTAAAGTTGTGCAGAAGACGGAGTAAATGCCAGCGCATCCCATTTTTTGGCCGCTAAAGAGCATGTTCAGGCAAAGGTAATGTCGATGTTCCGCTTGAAAACCGGCGGAAAAAGCCAATCAAGCGCATACATGTCCCTACCCGCCGCGTACGATTCGATTAAGCTCCGTCGATGGTCGCAGCATCTCCACGTCATTGCTGCATGTCGAATCCGGTATAACGTTCGTGCGACCGATTCTCTGTGCGGCAACTGCCCTGAAAGTAATCGTGAATCTGGCTGATACACGTTGATGCATGCCCAAATTGAGGGGCGCATAACTATGTTCCCAAATGGAGAGTTGCGCTAGAGAACCGCCGAGTGAGTCAGTGCCTAAATACGGGTTTATTACGCACTTTACTCACATGTGTGGTAGGCTTTCAATGTTGATATTACTGTCTTTGTTCGGCCGCTTAAGATTAAACATGATGGCCTAATTAAGTAGTGTGGGTTAATTTAGGAGCCAGCGACTCCTCTTGACTTGTTTGAGAAGGTATGTCAATAAACGCACTTAGGTAAAAATGATCTTGTTCATCGCTGACAATTAAGGTTGGATGTCCTGCACTTAAAATTAAATCTGACAAGACAATGTATTCCTAGCTCTTACTTCGCCAAGCCACTCTCTCGAGGGCCTAGGCCCTCATTCGTTTCCCCTGTGTGTGTCTTTTACCATTTAGTACATTCTTCTGCAATAATTGTAACAGTCCGTGTTGTCGCGAAAGCCACCAACGACTGCAATATCACCTCTCTGAATCAAGCTGCTAGCGGCATCTGACGTCACGAATCTCACCAGCGATCGCAGATATCGCCTCCATCGTGTTGTTAGATATTTTAAGCTCGGCAGAGGCCAAGTAACTTACTGAATGAGCTCTTACCGCTAGCATGAATGTGAGGTCGGCTATCTACGCCCCTGTTCAAGGCGAGCACGAGGTTCTCTGGATCCATGGTAGGGCATTTACATAGTTCTCTAACGCATGGCACGTATTCACATGGTCTTTCAATGCTTGGCACGGTATTCACGCAGTTGACTAGAGAATGGCACGGTCTATACATAGTTGGCACGGCAGTCAGGTAGTTTTCTACTGCGTGGCACAGCATCTGCCTCGAGTGCGTGGCACGCAGTTCACTAAGTCTCCTAGTAAATGGCATGGAAGTCATGTAATTTTCCAATACTGATACACCGGTAAGTCTGCCACGTCTGGCTCTGTCGCATCTCACAGCCTAATTTATTTGTCGGCAAGGCATATATATAGAATTGCTAAAACGTGGTGCGCGGATTTACAAAAGGCGTAGGGGTCAGTTTCAGGGGTCGTCCCTTCTACAGCTGACCATTGAGGCGGCCGCTTGATGATTGCGAGCGAGGCGCCAGTCAATACACATCACACGCACGACCGACTCACTGAAGCTGTGTCTGTCTGTGCTGAGGTCAGGCTTAGTCACCTCGTGGCCTGTTGCTGAGGTAAGCGATCAGCTTTAGCAGCTCGACTCGCGTGGCACACACACCTCTTCCAGGCACCTCAAGTTCGCAAGGACAATATCTGCATATTCCTAGCCGTGCCAGTATGGGTGCCCTCACGTATTCGACGCTGGGGCTGTCCTCATTGGCGGTGGGCGTTGTCGGGTCGTACATGCTCTTCACTGGCCAGGGAGAGCAGTTCGACGTCGGACACTTCCTCATGACCACAAGTCCTTATATGTGGGCGATGCTAGGCATTTCACTATGCACAGGGCTTAGCATTGCTGGCGCTGCATGGGGCATCTTTATAACCGGCACTAGCATTCTGGGTGCCAGCGTGAAGGTGCCGCGTGTCACGACCAAGAACCTCGTGTCTGTAGTGTTCTGTGAGGTTGTGGCAATCTTCGGGCTGATCACCTCAATTGTGCTGTCTGCCAAAGTCTCATCTGCGGGACTAGATACAGCTCTGTCTCGAGAGAACCTGTTCACTGGGTATGCTGTCTTTTGGGCGGGCCTGACGGTCGGTGCAGCCAACCTTGTGTGCGGCGTGACTGTAGGAATTGCCGGCGCCACGGCGGCTGTGTCAGACGCCGCCGACCCCACACTGTTTGTCAAGATCCTTGTAATTGAGATCTTTGGCTCCGTTATCGGTCTCTTCGGACTCATCGTGGGTCTGCTAATGTCTACGGAAGCGCCTGAGTTTGCGTGATCCCCTAAAATCCAGCGAATGGCCGCCCTATTTATGTGGCTGCCGAGCCACGCGCGCCCAGGTGCTTCTGGCGGTTCTATTCCTCCTACGTTCCAATAGTTTAGTGCAGTGCTATAAGTCTTCCTGCAAGGGTTCTACCTCTGGTCCAGCGTCATTAGCAGCTAGAAGGTGGGTAGTGCCTTTAGGGTTCTAAGGCCCTCCTCATCTTCCAGCCTCAACACTTGGCATGGGCTTGGAATGGGGGGACAGCACTTCCTGTATCCTTTTTGTCGTTGTGTTCCTTTTGGAATTGTGTTCTTTTTGCAACTGTGTTCCTTTTGTTATCGTGTTGTTTTTGTAATTGTGTTGTTATTGTAATTGTGTTGCTTAGAGGGACACACACACCTTTAACAGTGTCTGCTATGGCCGCCTCCAATACGTCGTGCTGATGGTTAAGTACTTGTGTGCTCGTGCTCTGATGCCCTGGGGATTTGAATATCGATGGCTGATGAATCTGGGCACGCGTCACGCAGCACCCAAGTGTGGCGTCAGCCCGCATGCCCAATGCGCAGATGCCACCCGAGTGCTTCGGCACACACACTCCTATCATCAGGTATTTACCGAGGCCGATGTGGGGTCGTAGTCGCCGGTGGAACCCTTGCCCCATGGGAGTGCGGGGGGGTCGACGTCGCTAACCTGTAAAGCTGCACCTCGATGCGCCTAGGCTGGCATATATATATACAGCCCCTGTCCCGACAGTCTCGATTCGCACTCGCCGATCAAGCACAAGAACGGCGCGCTAGATCTCTCAATTACAACAATGGCAGAACAGCTGCGTTATGATGGGAAAGTTGTAGTCGTCACCGGCGCCGGGGGCGGGCTCGGGAAGGCGTACGCACTCTTCTTCGGTGCCCGCGGCGCCTCGGTGGTCGTAAACGATCTCGGAGGCTCTCTAAAGGGCGGCGACGGGAACGCGCGCGTGGCTGATGGGGTTGTTAGCGAGATTGAGGCCCTGGGTGGAAAGGCTGTTGCCAACTACGACAGCGTCGAGAATGGCGACCGCATCGTCGAGACGGCTGTCAAGGCGTTTGGCTCCGTCCACATTGTCATCAACAATGCCGGAATCCTACGCGACGTCAGCTTTAAAAAGATGTCGGAGAAGGACTTTGGCTTTGTACAGCTCGTGCACGTCTTCGGCTCTTACAAGGTGGCTCAGGCGGCATGGCCCTACTTCCGCAAGCAGAAGTTCGGCCGCGTTATTAATACCGCTAGCGCTGCAGGTCTTTACGGAAATTTCGGTCAGGCGAACTACTCTGCTGCAAAACTGGCGCTTGTCGGCTTCACGGAGACGCTGGCCAAGGAGGGCGCTAAGTACGGCATCACGGCCAACGTCATCGTGCCGCTCGCGGCATCACGCATGACGGAAACCGTTCTGCCCCCCGATATTCTCGAGAAGCTTGATCCCAACTACATTGTGCCAGTCGTCGGATACCTCGTGCACGAGAACAGCAACGAAACTAACGGTATCTACGAATCGGCCGCTGGTGTTGTAACAAAGGTACGTTGGGAACGCGGCGCAGGAGCGCAGTTCAAGGCCGACGATTCTTTTACCCCTGCGGCCGTGCTTAACCGCTTCGAAGAGATCAACGAGAACTTCTCGCCCGCTGAACACCCAGACGGCCCGAAGGACTTGCTGGCCGCATTCGAGGCGGGCTCTAAACTGGGCCCCAACGACCAGGGTAGCCAAGAAGTCAGCTTCAAGGACCAGGTGGTTATTGTGACTGGCGCTGGCGGTGGAATCGGCCAGCAGTACGCGCTCACGTTCGCCAAACTTGGTGCTAAGGTCGTTGTCAACGACTTGGGAAATGCCGAGGAGACCGTCAAGCTCATTAAGGATGCCGGAGGTGAAGCTGTGGCGGACAAGAACAATGTTACGAACGGTGCTGCCGTTGTGAAGACTGCCATCGATACGTACGGTGCTGTGCATGCTGTTGTTAACAATGCTGGTATCATTCGCGATAAGAGTTTCGTCAAGATGACTGACGATCTGTGGAACATTGTCCAGCAGGTGCATCTTTTCGGCACATTCTCAGTAACCAGCGCTGCTTGGCCTTACTTCTTGAAGCAACAGTACGGACGCATCGTTAACACCACGTCGACCTCAGGCATTTACGGAAACTTTGGCCAGACGAACTATGCCGCTGCCAAGGCTGGCATACTTGGTCTCACAAAGACATTGGCTATCGAGGGCGCCAAGTACAACATTCTTGCCAACGCAATCGCTCCCACTGCCGGTACCGCTATGACTGCCGATGTTTTCCCTCCTGAAATGCTCGAGACACTCCAGCCAAGGTATATTGCGCCCATTACCGTACTACTGTGCAGTGAGCAATGCCCCGAGACTGGAAAGACTTACGAAGCTGGTGCCGGTTGGATTGGCCGCACCCGCTGGCAGCGCACTGGTGGTGTTGCCATTCGTAACATCACAGTTGAAAAGGTTAAGGAGAACTGGGCTAAGATTACGGACTTCGACGACGGTCGTGCCACTAACCCAGAGACTGCTACTGAGTCGAACATGGCTATCTTCGAGATGGCTGCCGATGCCGAGTCTGAACCTGAGCCGGAGTCGAGCAGTGCTCCTGGTGGCACCGGAGAGTACGCCTATGACGAGAAGGCTATCATCCTCTACAACCTTGGTGTCGGTGCCTCTGAGAAGGATCTCAAGTATGTCTTTGAGAACAATGACGAGTTCCAGCCAGTCCCTTCATTTGGAACTATTCCCATGTTCTCAACTCCCTTCCCTTATGAGGAGGCTGTGCCGAACTTCAACCCCATGAAGCTTTTGCATGGTGAGCAATACCTAGAGATTAAGAAGTGGCCCATTGATCCCGAGGCTGTTCTCGAGACGAAGAGCAAGCTACTGGATCTATCTGACAAGGGTAAGGCGGCCGTCTTGATGGTTGAATACACCTCTTATGACAAGGTGTCTGGCGAGCCCGTCTTCTACAATGTCATGTCTACGTTCTTGCGAGGCTCGGGCGGCTTCGGCGGCAAGAAGGCATTCGATGATCATGGCGCTATCACAGCGGCGAACAAGCCTCTGTCGCGCGACCCTGACTACGTGGCAGAGTTTAAGACGACAGAAACGCAGGCGGCTCTTTATCGTCTCTCAGGCGACTTCAACCCGCTTCACATTGATCCCGAGTTCGCTGCTGTGGGCGGATTCGACAGGCCCATTCTGCACGGTCTTGCCACTTTCGGCATTTCCGCACGCTTGCTTGTAGAAAAGTACGGCGTGTTCAAGAATATCAAGGTGCGGTTCACGGGCCATGTTTTCCCAGGTGAGACTCTGAGAGTCACTGCTTGGAAGGAGGGACCGCGTGTCATTTTCGAGACAAAGGTTGTCGAGCGAGGAACAACGGCAATCTCTGCCGCCGCGATCGAGCTTCCACCTTCGAGTGACTCGAAGCTTTAGATCAATAAATTGAGTAAAACACTCGTTTAGATTTGGTTTATTTGATTTTGACTCACATATCCTCATTACATTAACGACGGCGACTAACTGCTACTCATGTTATTGTAGTAAACAACCCGCGCGTTTTTTTGCGCTAATCCGGTCCCTCCTTAATTAACGTCATTACGATGCATTCCCGCTCTCGTATTCACTCAAGTCCACATTAGTGTAGTAGCTTAAAAACTGTTCTTTTGTGATAAACAGCCGGTAGTCTATTGGCGGAATGTCATCCTTCACTATTCGCTGCTTCTTCGTCTTTGGCTGAGGAGCTGTAGGGTTTTGCCGGGTATAGAACTGACGCAAAAGCATGATAGCCTCCCGGCGCAACAGGTTTGGGTACGCCACGTACGGCGAGCCGAGCGTCTGAGCCGCAGAATCTTGATTTATGGCAATAACTGACCCACATCCACCGAATCGATCATTTGCAGCGCCGAAAAATACTTTGCGCACATGCATCTGACGAAGTGCAGCAGCGCACATAATGCATGGCTCCACGGTGACATACAAATCGCACTCTTCGAAAACAGAAGGCGAGTGAGTCTTTAAAATGTCGTCAATGGCGCAGAGCTCAGCGTGACGCGTACCATTCTGACTTCGGTTCGTGTCGTTGTGGCCCGACCCTATGATTTGATTGTCACGGACGAAAATGCATCCTACTGGGACCTCAGCCTGGTCGAGGGCCATCCTGGCCTGGCCGACGGCGAGCGCCATGAACTCCAAATCTTTTTGCATGTTGGTAGAGTGTTCCAACAGGGCGAGGGCAGAACCACATAGTCATGGGCACTCTTTGGCATGATCAAACACACGTTGAGAATAAATACAGAGCTGGTTTATTATTTACAATACAATTTTGGCGCAAAGATTGCGTGGCTCAGGCGCCGACCCACAACCTTGCGCTCACAAACATCTGAAGCCAGGGTGCGAACTCAAGGTTATCGGGTTTGAACGACTGGGCAGCGAGAACAGTGTTCCGCTCTGGGTGCGGCATCATAGCCAGGACCCGCCCATCAGGGCTACGCACGCCTGTGAGACCATGCGGACTACCATTAGGGTTGTAGGGGTACCTTTCGGTAGGCTTTCCGTAGTTGTCAACGTAACGAACAACTCCTAGGTGTTGCGAGGCAAACGTCTGCGCGGCCTCAGTGCTGGCGAACTGAGCTTTTCCCTCACCATGAGCGACAGCAATCGGGATTCTAGCTCCTTTCATTTTGCCCAAAAACACAGACGATGCATTATCGTCGTCTTCATAAACTTCGACCATCGCCGTTCTGGCCTCGAACTGCTCGCTCTGGTTACGTTCCCAAGACGGCCAAGACTCACAACCAGGAATCAAAGCCTTGAGCTTAGACAAAAACTGGCATCCGTTGCACACGCCCAGCGCAAACGTGTCCTTGCGCTTGAAGAAATCAGCGAAGCTACGCTTTAATCCTTCGTGATACAGCACTGAGGTAGCCCATCCATTGCCCGCGCCCAAAACGTCACCGTAAGAGAAACCGCCCGGGGCGGCGAGGCCTACAAAGTCGCTTAGCTCCACACTAGAGTTCAGCAGGTCGCTCATATGGACGTCCACGGCGTCAAACCCTGCCTCTTGCATTGACCAAGCAAGCTCCATGTGTCCGTTTACGCCTTGTTCACGCAAAATGGCAACCTTAGGCCGCGACGCGACATTTGGCGGAATCTGCGGTACCATATCAATGTGGAAGCTAATTCCAGGGTCAACGTTATCAGCAATATTGGCAAGCTCTTGATCTGCACACTTCGGGTTGTCGCGAAGCCGTTGCACGTTGTAGGAGGTGAGAGACCAGGTTTTTTGGAGTTCAGCACGAGTGGTTTCGTAGCTCGATCCCTTCCACGTCACGCGCTGGTCCTTGCCAAGATCTGGAACAGCCACATCGATAATATGGATGGCAGGCACACCAGCGTCGCGCAGGATGGCCTGGAACTCGGCAATTTCCTCATTTCGCACCTGGAAAATCGCCGCTGGAGACTCGTTGAAGAGGAATGCCGGGGTATCGTGTGTAAACTCGACACCGGAACGTCCAGCGAAGGCCATTTCGAGCACAGATGTCACGATGCCGCCATCGGACACATCGTGGTACGCCTGAACAATGGACGTAGAATGAAGCTTCTCCATAGCCAAGAGAAGTGACTTCAAGACATTCATGTTCACGTCAGGCACGTTGATGCCGACCTTACCATATGCTTGTGCCAGGGCCGAACCTCCAAGTGCGGCCGCGGTGGGATCCACTGCAGTGCTGACGCACACAAGCCGTGAGTTCGGCAAACGTTGAAGCTGAGGAGTCCACGTGCGATTGACATTTTTGACCGTGGCGAACGCGGAAATAACTACGCTGACAGGAGACGTGACCTCTTTATCGTCCCATCTCATCTGCATCGACATGGAGTCCTTACCTACAGGAACGGAGACATCAAGGGGGATACATGCGTCACTGAGAGCACGCACGGCCTCATACAATGCAAACCCATCACCGGCATGAGCAGGAGATGCCATCCAGTTGGCGCTTAGTCGTACTTCGGAAAGGCTGCGAACGTCCGCCGCGTATAGGTTCAAAAGGCTCTCTGCCAGAGCCACACGCGATGCAGCCGCCGCCGATACAATAGCGATTGAAGGTCTTTCTCCGCTAGCGAAGGCCTCACCCGTGATAATGTCAGGGCCATAGCTAGAAATGGTGACCGCCACATCGGCGACCGGTACCTGCCAGGGGCCCACCATTTGCTCGCGAGCCACGAGGCCCGTAATTGAGCGGTCGCCGATTGTAATCAAAAATGACTTAGAGCCTACCGATGGCATGGTAAGCACGCGGGTCAAAGCCTCTTTGAAGTCCGGCAAGTCAGTTGAGTAGGGCGCGAGAGCCACACGTTTTGGAGAATCCGTGCGCTGCATGCGGGGGGCATTACCAAAAAGTACACTCATGTCCACGTCCACCGGTGGTGTTGTATCAGGATGAGCACTATCGGTGACTGTCAAGTGAGGCTCAGCCTTTGCAATACCACAAACGCCATAAACAGCTCTCTCGCGCTTACAGATTTCCTCGAAACGAGAAAGGTCCTCCGGCGAAACGGCAAGCACGTATCGTTCCTGGGCTTCGCAGCACCAGATCTCCATGGATGACATGCTTGGATCCACGCAAGGAACCTTACGAATGTCGAACTCGGCACCCAAGCCGTTGTCGTGTACAAGCTCCGTGAACGCATTCGAGAGCCCTCCGGCTCCGACGTCATGAATTGACAGGATCGGATTGTGTTCGCCAAGGGCGATGCAGGAGTCAATCACCATTTGCGCACGACGCTGCATCTCGGGGTTACCGCGCTGCACAGACGCGAAGTCGAGATCGGCCTTCTTCGCGTCACCCCCAGCAGCCACAGAAGAGGCAGCGCCTCCACCCAAACCAATGAGCATGGCAGGCCCACCTAATACAATCAAAGTGCTACCAGCCGGGACGACGCGGTCCTTCAGCGCAAAGCGGGGCCTTACGGTTCCCACGCCACCAGCCAGCATGATCGGCTTGTGGTAGCCCCTGATCTCCTCGGCGCCACTTCCGTCATCTGAGGCAACCTTGACGGTTAGAGTGCGGAAGTAGCCCCCCAGTGCGGGCCTGCCAAATTCGTTGTTGAAGGAGGCAGAGCCGATAGGAGCGGAGATCATGATCTCGAGCGGACTTGCAATGTGCTCCGGCTTTCCGATTTCTAGCTCCCAGGGCTGTGCGAACCCTGGAATATGAAGGTCGCTGACGGTGTATCCGGAGAGGCCTGCCTTGGACCGCGATCCCTGGCCCACAGCACCTTCGTCACGGATCTCACCACCGCTTCCCGTGGCAGCACCTGGGAATGGAGACACAGCTGTGGGGTGGTTGTGCGTTTCCACCTTGGCCAAGTAGGGGACCTGCTCTGGTACAAGAGAATAGACGCGGTTTTTGCTAGCATCGGGAGCAAAGTAGTACGCCTGCGACCCCTCCATGACGGCCGCATTGTCGCTATACGCCGAGATGGTGTGATTGAGGTGAGCATTGTTTTCGTGCGTCGCCTTGATCATTTTGAACAGCGACTTCGTGCGGAACTCCTTCTCACTGCCGAACTTCCACTGGGCGTTGAAAATCTTGTGTCTGCAGTGTTCGCTGTTGACCTGAGCAAACATAAAGAGCTCGGCATCCGTCGGGTCACGATGGGGGAAGGCCGTGTTCAGGTAGTCGATCTCATTCTGGTCAAGAGCTAGGCCCAAACTCCTATTGGCTTCTGCAATACTGTTGCGAGCGACCGTCTTGAGCGGCCGCGGCGAAGTCGGCTCGAACATTTTAGAAAGGTCTGGCGCTTGGCCGACAACAACCTGCTGCGTCATTCGGTCATGCACCGTGTTGAGCAGGCTGGGCGATCGGACGTGCTCCATAATCGGGAAGCCCTTGCGAACGGTCAGGAGCAGCGCCATGCCGCGCTCAACACGCTCGACGTCACCATCGAAGCCACAGTTCTGCAGAATGTTAGTGGCCTTAGAGCTCCAGGGCGAGATTGTGCCTGGCAGCGGAACCACATGCAGAACCACAGCGGACTCCGGTAGAGTAGCCTGCCCGGGGCGCTCTACGGAGTCGACAAGAAGAGTGTAGAGCTCATCATCCTTCGGTGGAGGGGCGCCGTATTGCAGCACACGATCCAGAAGCTCTCGCTTTTCGGCATCACTGGCGAGCTTCGAATCGGGCTTCAGCTGCAGGTAGTGCACATGCACGGCACGTAGGGCAAGAATTGCAGACGAATTTAATGCCCTGTTCATAGCACTGATATGCTCATTGACGCGAAAAGGCGATAACGCCACATTTCCGCTTTTCGTGATCATTGGTGCTGACCCAACCACACTGGCTTTAGAGAAACTTGAATGTAATTTTTGTTCACGCGCTGAAAAACGAAAAGACATGGTGACACAGTCGTTCTGTCACGTGGATGATGGCGGGACCGTGCCCAATTCCCGGGTCGCCGTTGGGCGGTTAGCAGCAGTCCACAGACGCGGGCTTCATGAAATGAGACAACACGAGGCTTGCCTTGTTTAAAATGCTAGGTGCGTCAGAATTGCAGCATCAACCAGATTGCAAAAGATATTATCGACAGCATTTCAGTCTTTAAGTGGATACAAGCGTTCATGTGTGGCACCCGTGCAATGCATTGGAACCTTTAGGGCTGCAGAGTCAATGTCATATTCTTCGAAGATTCCCGCGACTGGGCACTCATGTTACATTTGAATTACGGCGCGACGATGCAGCAGCATCTAAAATGAAATGTTCTCCGTGCGTGATCGTGAAATGTGCGGCAGTGGTTAAGTCTAGGGTTCGGGTTTGTCACTATTCGACTCGGATGGCTTCATCTCGACATCTTATCGCACACAAGGGCATGGAGGCTGCAATTAGCATAGGGCTGGGCGTAAGCTTTTTTGTGCGGCAAACTATCATAAGTAACTACATGTATATCGATATATATATCGTCGCACCAATCCTGCATAAAGCAAGCAGTAGAGGAAATACGTGCCTTCTAAAATTGGCTTCGACGTATTCCTTTACTTGTTTGTCTCTGAAAACGAGCCAAAGGCATCTCGGAGTCCATAAAAATGGCAATCGTGGCCCCTAGTTCACGTATTGGCGGTACCAACTTCTTATAGGTGGTGGTGGTCACGGAGAGGAATCGCGCGTGCCAGCAGCAGCCTCAACGTGGCCCGAACGCTCACACACTTAAAGTAAATAAAAAGGGCTCTGCTCAGATACACTAGCGAAAAAAAAAAGTATTTTCAGGAAAAGCGAATACAATGTACAGAGCTTTATTGCAATACATCTAGACACTCATCTAGTGCACATTAGTGTTGTTGGTGTCATGATGAGGCATTCCCTTCTGCGGGTCAAACTCGAGCAGGGCTGTCACACCAGACACTTTCCCAGACAAGGCCGTACGATATAACGCGCTCTACGTAACAAGGCTGCTAGATTCTCAGACATGCGCGTCGTCAGCTACGATTAATTGCGTGCTTGTCCATTCGAACAAAGGATTGCGCAAAGGCCTTCAAGCACTCTCTGGTCTTTCTAGCGGCGCTTACAGCGGTCCAGCCCCACTCGAGGTGCTTCAAACAGCGCCTTGGCGCGCGTGCTTCTATGCGGATCCAGGCACTTCTGCATGGACCCTGTGCATTTACTCCTCGTGACCCAGCAATCTGATCGGCGCGGCTAGCTTGCGGCCGCGTCGGCGTCGGGATTTAAGATTGCTGACGAATCTTTAAGGCTCTCGCGGCCCTACCTCGGTAGACGTGCGGTCTTGGCGACATTGGCGCTCAAATTCAACACGCATGGCACTGCCAGCTGTCTTTTTCCTGCTATGACACCCAACATGATACTAGCCAGCGTGACGCTATCTTAGAGTGTGGAGCAGTTAGCAGTCATATGATTCATGGGGTCACTAGGGCCCGTAGTTCAATTTAATGCAAATGCAGGGCAGCGATTACTTGAATCTAGTAGTTTCAGATACCATTTAGTTTGTTGTTGTGAAAAGCCTATATTTATATGAATTCGCTTAAGGCCATTGCCATGTTCGCGTAATTGCTGTCTCTGTGGAAAGCACCGTTTCTAAAAATCGCACTTAAGGCGGCGGCGCGCGCGAAGCTCAGGTCTGAGGGTTTTGGAAAATGGAAATTATGCGCGATTAAAACGTCACGTGGTGGGGCGAGGTTGTGCATTATCTCTCTTGCCCGTTTTCGAGACAGCTGCATATGTGAGATCACTCTATGTGGGGGGGGGGAGCCCAAATCGTTAAGATCCGCGTGAGCTAGAATTCTCCTTAAACTGAATCTATCACGTATGAATTAGCAGCTGCATAAATGTCGTAAGGTCGTCTTGGTAGCTTGTCTCTGCCCTGCTCGTGCCCCACATCCAGCACTCAATCCCAAGAGTCGCGAAGATAACATTGAATATACCCCTACCCTATCAGCGCCGTGCGAATGGGTCTTATCAGGAGGGGAAACGATGCAACCAAGTCTATATAAAAACATCCGACAGTGGTACGAGGAACTATCGCGAGGCTTCGAGATGAGTGCCAAAGACCTTGACGAGAAGCAACAGATCGACGAGGCGGTCTCATCAGTGGAGGGCACCAAATATGGTGGCACAACCGACATTGGTCTCTTAAGTGAGGTCGAGCACTTCGCCAATGGTAGCTTGTCTTCGGAGGATATCGAAATCATTGCCACGCACCTTGATGATCGCAATGTAGAAGAGTGCAAGCGGATACTTGAGGAGGCCATCAACTACCACCGTGGAGATGTTTGCCTCAGTCAGGCCTACTACGAGCACATGCGTAACATGGTTCTCGGTCCCCTGGAGGGGCAGAGCGAAGATGAATGGGAGGCTCTTCTTAAGTTCGACGCTTTTCTGATCAAAGACTGGTCCGTGTATCCGGAAGTCCGGGCTGTAACGCGGCCCATTGATGAGGAGTACGAAGAAAACTACGAAACTATGCGCGCTTACATTGTTTCCATCGCTTGGTCGTGCGCTGGTTCAGTCTTGGCTACTTTCTTTGCGCCGCGTTTCCCAAATATCACGATTAGCGGAGTGGCACTGCAACTACTGATTGCCTACACAGGTAAGCTTTTCCGCTACATTCCTGACTGGAGTATTCCTCTTGGCTTTGGTACGCGGATGCGCTTCGGTGGCGGGCGCTGGAAGTATAAGGAACAGATGCTCGCCACGTGTGGCATGGGCGTAGGAAACCAGTCACCGTATGCCCTAAACGCAGTATTGGCGATGGCTAACGAGCACTTCTATGGCTTCAAAAACGCTAACAGCTTTGGCTTCATTGTCCTGTTGACCCTATCCTCGAATCTCATGGGCTTCGGACTTTCCGGTCTTTTCCGCGTTTTCCTTGTGTATCCCACACGGATGATCTGGTATGGCGTTCTGCCCACCTTGAAGCTGTCAAGAACCCTTGTTCAAGATGAGAAGCAGCGCGAGAATATCAACGGATGGAAGCTGAAGGGTTGGGAATTCTTCTGGATCTTCGCGTTGGCGGAGTTCTGCTGGTACTGGGTCACAGACTTCCTGTTCATCTTCCTGGGATACTTTGATTGGGTCGCTTGGATTAGCCACAAGAACAACAACCTACTAAGTATTTGTGCTGTGCAAGGTGGTCTAGGTGTGAACCCGCTGCCGTCTCTGGATCCATCGATCTTCACCATGGCCGCCATGGTGACCCCGTTTTTCGCCACAGTGGGCCTCCTCCTTGGTATGGTGATTTCGATGTTCGCTATCGTTGTTGTTTTCTGGAAGAACGTGGTGAACACGGGTTACCTACCGATCAACACAAATAGTCTATTTGACAACACTGGAGCGCCCTATCAGGTCCGCAACGTTCTAGATTCGAAGAACAACCTCGACGAGCAAAAGTATCAGGATTATTCGCTGCCATATTGGTCTGCAGGCAACGTTGTCCTTTACGGCTCATTCTTCATGTTCTATCCGGCAATGATTGTGTACGCCATTTTGAACTACTACGAGATCCTCATTTTCTCTGGTAAGATTTTCTTCAAGACTGTGATCCACCCCAGAAGGGTTCTGCACAGCTTTGATGACCGGTTCACGCGCGCTCAGCGAAAGTACAAGGAGGTTCCTGAGTGGTGGTACCTGCTGTTTTTGTGCATTTGCATTGGCATGGGTATTGCCTGTGTTGAGCACTATAAGTTCACAAACACGCCTGTTTGGACGATCTTCTTTGGCATTGGCCTCTCTGCTATTTTTATGGTACCGTGCGGCGTGTTGTTTGCAACCACAAACTTGCAAGTTGTGATCAATGTGTTGTACGAGCTCGTTATCGGCCTCGCAATTAAGGGCAATGGCACGGCGCTCATGATTGCAAAGGTATTTGCCACGAACTTCATGATTGAGACCGATTCGTTCTTGTCGAACCTGAAGACAGCGCATTACTGTGGTATTGCGCCGCGTCCCATGTTCCGGATTCAGGTTATCAACATGATTGCCAACTCGTTTGTGCAAGCAGGACTTATGACATGGCAGGCCACGCCGAATGCGATTCCCGGTATGTGCGACATCAAAAATCCCGACAAGTTCACCTGTCAAGACATTCGTACCTATTTCAACGCTGCTGTACAGTGGGGTACCATTGGTCCGGCGCGTATTTTCAAGAGTGGCAATGGTCTTTACCCGAGCATGAAATGGACGTTCTTGATCGGCGCTTGCTATCCGATTCCCCTGTGGGTTGTGCGTCGGTTTATCCTGCCGCTGGCACGTAAGCGTAACTGGGGTGGCCGCAAGGAGACGGGTGGCCGGTTCAGAAACAGTGGTGCTATTCGCAACATCTACAGCTTGGAGTGGGTGAACAGCATCAATGAGATGGTGGTAATTCAGGGCTGCTTGAACTGGGCTCCCTATAACTTCATCAACTACTTGCCTTGGCTATACATTGGGTTGTTTTTCCAGGTGATTGTTCCCCGCTACTACCCGCGCTGGTGGCAGAAGTACAACTACATTCTGTATGCCGCCTTCTCGGTAGGAATGTCGTACTCGGCTCTCATCATGTTCTTCGCGACGTCTTACCATCACATTGCTTCGATTGATTGGTGGGGTAACGTTAAAGGTACTTCTTTGGCGCCATCTCCGCGCTTGAATGCCACTTTACAGGCACCAGATGGGTACTTTGGGCCCCGGCTCGGCCATCTGCCTTGAAGAGAAAGAGGTCTTGCTGTATATCGCTCGCTGTGGCAGTACTTAATATATACGAGCATGTAATAATTTATTTTGGTGACGCATGCAAAGAGGAGGCCCCTAATTCTAATATTCGAAGAAACACGGCTACCAAACCTGGCCGGCGCAGAGGCGCTGTCGTTATCTTGAAACCTGCATCCGCAGAAAAAGCCGCTCGACACCGCCACTTATATAAGCGCTCTACGACGCTACATATGGTCAGGCTTGAAGATAACCCTAAGCGCAGCGATCGGCACATTTTTGTAGAGTTCTGCTGCCTCTTTCTGATAGAAAAATGGCACAGGGATTGCGCGCGAAGAAGCAAACCACCGCCACGCGACAAGCAGCCTCGAAGCGCTCGGCCAAGAAATTGACCGTGAAGGAGGCCAAGGCATTGAAGCCGAAGAAGAAGTCTGCGCAGGACCAGGCCAAGTTTGCGAAGAAGCACACCGCCGCGCTGACCTCCGCCACGGAGAAGCTGCTGTCCTCGCGCGTGGGCCACTTAGAGCTTCTGAAGGGCACGCGCCGCGAGATTGAGAAGAATGCCCTCGCCAAAAAGGCCGGAGCCAAGTAACGGAGGGCCGGAGCCGGAGCCAAGCTCGAAGCCCAAGCCGGAGCCGAAGCCGAAGCCGAAGGAATTGCCGCTTGTGCTCGAGTCCCCGCGGCCCGCGCAGCAGCGCGTGGCCAGGCCGAAGCCTTATGAGTCGTTTGTGGTGCGCGACGAGTTCGACATCGCAGCGTACAAAGCGGACCACCCTCACGCGAGGCTCGTGCGCGAAGGCGACGCGCTCGTGGACGTGAACGCCGACGACGCAAGCGATGTGGACTACGTCTATGAAGAGGATGACGGGGACGACGGGGACGACGAGTATCGGCCGTGATGTACGGATTTTTTTAATCTTTTTTTTTTATATTTATTAGTCTCATCCTTTCTACGCTCGCGGCGGCAGCCGTTTAGGTCGAGGCGCCTGCTCGTGTAAGCAGCCAGCCGATAAGTGCTGCCCCCACCCCACCATCGACAGACGCTGAATTGGCGACGACCAGGGATGCCGCCGTCGTTGAAGGAGCAGCTTCTGAGCAGCGCGAAGCAGCGCGCATACTACAAGCTGGGCGCCGCGGACCTGGAGGTGTTGTGGAACGCGAGCGAGAGCTTCATCGACAAGGGCCGGCTGCAGAGCCTCGAGATCGAGTGGTACGCACTGCTGGAGCAACACTTTTTCCTGAGCCTGCTGACGTGCCGCGACGCCGTGGCCAAGCTGATGCTGAAGCGCATCATGGAGAAGATTGGCGAGGACTCGCGCCGCGTGTACATGCTGCGCACGGCGTACGTGCGGGCCACGCAGGAGCCGCGCGACGTCGAGCGGCACGTGAAGAACCTCGGCGACATTGAGTACGACGCCCGCAAGATCGGCAGCGTGGCCCTCAAGTCCGCTGGCCAATGGAAGCAGTACGTGGCCGTGCTGGTTGAGTACCTTGAGCAGAACCCGATAGACGCCGAGGCGTGGGCTGAGCTGGCTGAGGCGTACGCGACGCTCGGCGACTACGCCAGTGCCGTGCATGCGCTCGAGCAGTGCCTGCTGCTCGAGCCGCTGGCCTACAACGTGTTTGCGCGCATCGGCGAGCTCAAGAAGCTGCAGGCGGCCGGGTCGCTCTCCGGTGGGCTCGGCGCGGCGAAGCAGCTCATCCAGAGCAGCGAGGCGCATTTCTGCCGCGCCGTCGAGCTAAACCCGTTGTACTTGCGAGGCTGGACCGGGCTGTATGTGGTCACTGGCGTCAGCACGAGTGCTACGGCCGAGAAGCTGAATGAGAAGGCGCGTGCAACGGTCGAGAAGCTGGTGAAGAGCGGCATGGGCTCGCCTGCTGATGTGGATGCTGCCAAGGAGGTCCTTGGCTACTCGTGAGTGTGTCGGCAGCACGAGGCGGGCCCTCGCTAGGTGTGGACGAGGCGGGTCCTCGCCAGGTGTGGACGATTCCTATAAATTATTCTTATTCTGTACTGATAAGTAATTGCAACCTCACAGCGAGCTCGTGAGACTCGATGGCCGCGGTTTTGTGTGTTGACGGTGCGGCGGTTCGTTGCCAGTGTGCAGCCGCCGCCGCCGCTCAGAACACTTCGCGCGGATGGGCTAGGTTTGGCCTTGACGCGCATGAAGATAGTAGGTATCAGCGGGCCGAGCTGCTGCGGCAAGTCCACGCTGGCGCGGCACCTGCGGCAGGTTCTGGCCAACTCGGCGCTCATCTACGAAGACGATTTCTATAAGCCGGAATCGGAGCTGCCCCTGGACGCCGAGGGCCGGCCAAACTGGGACGTGCCTGAGTCCTTCGACCTTGACAAAATGCGCGCCGCGCTGACGGCTATTCGGACCAGCAACACGCTGCCGCCGTACGCGGTCACGCGGGAAGACAAGAACAACCCGAGCGACTCGCTGCTGAGCGACGACGAAGCCGCCGACTGTCGCCAGAAGTTGCGGGCCCTGCTGGGCGATGAGCCCGTGCTGCTTGTCGACGGTATCCTGCTGTTCCACCGGTCGTCGCCCGTGGACGATGTGTTCGACCTGAAGCTGCTCATGCCCTTTGAATATGAGGAGCTGAAGCGACGGCGCGAGAGCCGCAAAGGGTACGCCACGGCGAACGACGGGTTCTGGGTAGACCCGCCGCACTTCTTCGAGGACATTGTCTGGCCCGAGTTTGTCGCCCACTGTGGCTTTCTGTACCATGATCAGGATTTCAAGCACCTGTCGCCGGCAGCCCGAAGTCGCGGCGTGGAGCTTGCGCCAAGGAACAAGTCCATGCATGACACGCTTGTTTTGGTGGGCGAGCTCGTGGCAAACGCTTAGAGTTGTCGACTCCAGGGCGCTTTGCATGGTTTAGATAGAGCATAAGAACATAGAGCATTAGGCCTCCAGGACGTCAGAGCTAGGACTCCGGAACGTCTGAGCCTCTGCGGGATGGACGAGCAGCCCGGGAGTGTTTAGCATTGCTTGCAAACGCGCCAGACGTTTCTGCGCTGGTGAGCCGCGCGCCAGACTAGGAAGTCAAGCAATGCCAGCTATGCTTAAGTGCTTCCTATGGAAGGGGCGATTCTTCGCCGAGTGAGGTGACCTCGATGAAGCGCTTGAGAAATACAGAAGTGCAGGGGCCGGATTCGTGCGGCCCCAGTGCTCGAATTGCGCGCGATGCTGTCACATCGGTCAAGCAGCTCGAGTCTCTAATTGAGCCCACACTAGTGGGCCCGTCTTTGCTGAGTCGCCTGGTGACACAAGTGGTTGCGCGTCGAAATGGCGTTGATCCCGCTGCCTGGTTCGGGTAATGGTCTGCAGCTGTCCCGCGTTTAAATGCATTTAATTTACGATGCCTCTCCTAAGCTTCATTTGTCTCGCCTATTTGTCTTGCCTATTTGTCTCGCCTATTTGTCTCGCCTATTTGTCTCGCCTACAGAGCGTCGTACGTCAAGCTATTTTTGTATCACCTGCAGAGCTTCACACATCTAGCTATTTGTGTCACCTGCAGCGCTTCGCCTTGCCTGACGAGCTTCGTTCGCTTTGCTGATAGAGCTTCATTTGCCTGGCCTGAAGTGCCTCATTCGCATTTCGCTTTGCTGGTAGGGCTTGATTCGCCTAGCCTGGAGCGCCTCATTTCCCTGGCCCGCAGAGCTTCATTCGCCTAGCCTGGAGCGCCTCATTTCCCTGGCCCGCAGAGTTTCGTTCGCTTGTATGTCTTGAGTCGCGCCACTTGCCCACAACGCGGCCGCAATGGCGCAATCCGCGCCCTCCCGCCGTAAGCTGGGCGCCCCGCTTCTGGACGTGTGCATCCTCTTCGTTCTCGTTGTCCGAAAGCGGGGGGGGGCGAGGAAAGGGTCCCTCAAATCTGCAAAGCGCGGTTGCCAATTGCGCAATTTCTTGGCAATGTTGTAAGTTGTCATTAATCTATCTTCATACGTGTATACAAGAAAGTGAATAAATAGCGTTAAAAAGTGGACCAGTCGCCGCCGCCGGCCACCTCGACTTCCTCCTGCTCGCCGCCTTGTGCAGGGGGCTGCGACACTGCAGGGCCGTCGCGCAGGCGCGGCGCCTCGAGGCAGTACTTTGCAAACTCGTCGGCGCACGAGGAGCACGCGCGGCAGGGGATTCCCAATAACGAGAAGTTCAGGTTGCGGTCGAGCCCTATTGTGTCGGACGTGTCCGTTGCGCAGAACACGCTGCCGCACTTGCGGCAGTGGTGCTTGCGCCGGTACCATGTGAAAATGCGCTCGCACGCCGTACATCGGTGGGCCTGGGCATCGCGCACCCAGTGCTGCGTGACTGGCCGCCGCGACGCCGCTGCGGGCAGCCGCGAGATGCCGGCCGTCGTCTTGTACGACTCGAAGTCCGTGGGCCGCAACACGGCCGGTATATAGATAGGCTGGCGTGGCTCGCGCAGCTGCTTCAGCGACCCGCTGATGGCGGCGTCCGGCGACGCGGGCGGAGACGAGTTGCGCTGCGCCAGGGCAGGCACCGCCGCCGCCATGGTGCTGGGGTCGAGCTCGTACTCAGAGGTCGTTTTCGACGTGCGCCCGCTGTTGCCCGCGCTGTCGCCGTGCCCATTAGCGTTGCTGGCAGGCTGCAGCTCGGACTTGTGGAGCACCACGCGCGCGGGCTCGTAGTGCCGGCGGCGGCGCTGCGGCGCGAAGTTGAAGCCCAGCGAGTCCTTGGGCGAGGCCTCGGCGCTGGTCGTCTCGCTGGGCGGCGCGCTGGCCGGGTTCGACAGCGCCCCCGTGGCGGCCTCGCGGCGGTCGACACTGCGCTCGGAGCTCGAGCTGCCCGTGTTGTTGTCGCCGAACGACTCTTTGCGCCCGATCTGGTCGTTGCTCGAGCTCGTGCGCCGCAGCGCCGCAGACGCCGGCGTGCGAATGCGCTCGCGGTCGTTCGCCTGCAGCACGGGCTCGCCGCCCTCGCCGACCTCGAGCTCCTCGCTGCGCTGCTGCGGCGACCGCCGCGTCATCGACGACAACACCGAGAACGAGTGCTGCGCCTGCGAGCCCGAGACCTCGCGCTTCGCGAAGTCGAGCGTCGTGTCGCGGCTTGTTGTCGGCGACGAGCCGGCCGAGTCTGCGTGTGTCGACGTCGACGTGTTTGGGCTTGTCGTCGTCTCTTGCTCGTCGCTCGCCTGGTCGGGCATGTTCTTGGGCATGTTCTTGGACCGCGCGTGGGCGCGGCTGGGCGACCGTGGCTCCAGAGTGCTGGGCGGAGGCGGCACTGTGTGCAACTCTGCAGGCGACGCGGCGTGCGACGCCAGGTCTCGTGGGTTGGCTTGGCTCACGACGGAGCTCGTGGCGTCTGAGGCGCGAGAAGCCGACTCGGACTCGGCCGTGGGCGGCTCTGTGGGGCGCTCCTCTGCTGGACCCGCATTGCGGTCATCGCTGGCCATCTGGTGTCCCCAACAGCTGGAAATGGATCAAGTGTTGATCCCTGATTCCCAAGAGCGACATATCGGCCCTTGGCCACATGACCCTAGCCCTTGACTCATGCAGCAGCCAACCACAGAATGGCAATTCCAGCATACTAGCTGCGTCCTATTCGCAGTTGCAGATGTCATGACCAGGGCGGGTTACACGAAATGCGGCCTTTTTTTTCGTTCCCGCCGGCTGGCCGCGCGCCGGCTGTGCTGCGGAACACACGCCGTCCTGCGGCCCGCCGCTTACTGCGTCGCCACATCGCTGCTGCGCCCTCTAAGCGGGCCAAGCGAGCGCTCGTATTTAGAGCGCGCTTGCGGCCTGAGGATCCGCGCGTCGCGCGGCCACGCCCGGGCTCGCCCTTTAGTGGCTGCTAGTATGACTGTTATTTATATTCTTCCATACACAGAGAATTTCTACCGTGTGCGCCCGCGAAATGCGCTGCCACACTTGAACAAAGAAAGAAGCCCTAAACTTCGGCATCCCGTCGCTGCCCAGGCTGGACTAAGGGGGGGGGGACGTGGTGGCCAAAGTTTATTAATCCACCACGTCTAACGGCGGCGCGCCAAAGCAGGCGGGCGGAACCCTCCCAGCACCGTAGACTGCCTGCCCGTCCGCCTGCCCTGTCTGCCTGTCTACTTATTGCGTAAGCCGCCAGTTTCTCCATACCCCGCATATAACGCCGAACCGCTTGAGGCGTCATCTAGCACGGCCGGGTTGTGGGTGAATGACGCGGGAGGCTGCGCGCGCGGCTGCGCGCGAGTTTCTGCGGGAAAATAAGGCTGTTGTCTCCCTGCTTGTTGTCCTCGCGGCTTTCAATGCGCGGCAGCTGGCCAAGGTCGTGGGGCCGTTCAAGATCGACAGCAGCCAGCAAGTGCGACCGCCGGGCCGCCCCGTGGCCGAGCAGACTGCGGAAAACCAGTCGCTGCTGTGGGTGCCTTATAAGAACAAATTGGCTCGCGTGAAGGTCAACCATGTACCCACCGAGCGCTTCGACGCCGACTACGCCAAGTTTGCCAAGCTAAATACCCAGTTCGTGAGCGAGGTCAAGGCCATTCTCAGCATTCTGTTTCCGCGCCTCCGCACCAAGGCTCTGGGCTACCTTGTTCTGCACATGGGGCTCCTGGGCCTGCGCACGTACCTGTCGCTCGTCGTGGCCAAGCTCGACGGCCGCATTGTGCGCAACATCATCTCCGCCAATGGCCCGGGCTTGGCCCGCGGCTTGGCTGAGTGGCTCGTCTTGGCGGTGCCGGCCTCGTACACGAACGCCATGATCCGATTCCTCGAGGGTCGCATCAGCCTCGAGTTCCGCACAAGCCTTGTGCGGTATATCCACGACCTCTACATCGGCCCTAACAAGGAGTACTACAGCCTCGTGAATATTGACGGCGCCATCGAAGGCGTGGACCACTACATCACGAGCGACCTCACGAAGTTCTGCGACGCTGCCGCAAAGCTGTACTCGAACGTTGGCAAACCGACGCTCGACCTGTTCATCTTTGCATACCAGCTCTCGCAGAACCTGGGCTGGAAGGCCCTAGGTGGCATTTTTGTCAATTACTTTGCCACGGCGGCCATTTTGAAGTCGCTAGCCCCGCCGTTTGGCAAGCTCGCTAGCAAGGAAAACCGCCTAGAGGGTGAGTACCGCAACAACCACTCACGCGTCATCACCAACGTCGAGGAAATCGCCTTCTATGATGGCGCTGAAATCGAGCGCCAGAGCTTGCGGCAGGCATACACGGCTCTCACAAGCCACATCACCAAGCTGCTCAAGATCAAGGCGTACTACTCCGTCATCGAGGGCTACGTCCTCAAGTACTCCTGGTCCGCCTCTGGCTTCCTATTTTCCTCCATCCCCGTATTCTTCCCCGACTTGCTTGGTCTCGCTCAGCCGCGTCCGCAGCACGTCCCAATCAGCGAGCGCGACAACATGGGCGACTACGTCACTAACAAGCGCATCATGCTCTCCATTGCCGACGCAGGCGGCCGCATCATGTACTCCATCAAGGACCTTGCTGAGCTGGCTGGATATACGCAGCGCGTCTACCAACTCATTGCTGCGCTCCATCGCGTGCGCCGAAAGGCGTATAAATCCGATAAGCCGGGCGAATACACTCTGGCCGATGTACAAGGTGAGCTTGTGGTTGATGAGAAGGACAGGGTTTCGTTCGATGCGGTTCCTGTCGTCGTGCCTGGCCTTGGCAGTGAGCTCACGAGCGGCGAGGTGCTACTAGACCCGCTCACGTTCACGGTCAATGCTGGCAACCACATGCTTATCACCGGCTCTAATGGCACGGGCAAGTCCTCTATTGCACGCATCTCTGCCGGCTTATGGCCCGTGTACCGAGGTCTACTCAAGCGATCGGCAAACGTGAGTTTCTTACCGCAGAGACCTTACTTCAGTAACGGCAGTCTGCGCGACCAGATCACCTACCCAACAACGCATGACGAGCTTGTTCGCAAAGGGTGTACTGATGCTGACCTGCTGAAGCTGCTACAGCGAGTTAACTTGGCTTACCTGCCCGAGCGCGAGGGGGGCTTCGACGCCGAGAAGGAGTGGAAGGACGTGCTCAGCGGCGGTGAGAAACAGCGTATGCTGTTTGCGCGCGTCCTGTTCCAAAGCCCCAAATTCGCCGTCATCGACGAGGGCACGTCCGCCGTCAGTGCCGACATGGAGGGTCTGCTGTACGAGGAGTGCAAGGCACAGGGCATTACTCTGCTCACCATCTCCCACCGCATTTCTCTTCTCAAGTATCACACGTCCAAGTTAGAAGTCGGGCTCGGCCCGGAGGGTAACCAATGGAAGCTCGAGAATACAAGTGGCGAGGAGGGTTGGCGCAGCGTAGACAAAGAGATCGAGGACCTGAAGCATTATCTAGAAACAGTGCCTGCTCTCAAAAAGCGTCATGCAGAGGTGGTGAAGCTGCTGAGAAAGTAAGACTGCTGCATAGCATATAACTCATATATTTATTCTTGATAGACCACCCGCGCGCGCATGTACGAACTAGAACTAAGTTCTACCAAATGGCTGGGCCCTCACCCCAAGACAAATAAATGGCATTTTTTGGGCTCCCGGTATTTTTTCTAAACTGCTGCAGGAGGCCGTTTTTCGAATTTACTATTGACCAGAACCGTTTAACTACTGAGAAGGGCCGCTTTTCGAAACTACTGAACGGGAGTCGACGACCCCCAGCAGCCAGCCTTCAGTGGAGAGCCAGGGTTAGGCCTGCACCGCCGGCAGAACTAAGTCTCCCGCAGTTTCGCTCTGTTTGCAGCTGCCTATGCGGCTCCGGCCAAAACATGTTGCAAGCTTGACCCCTGCCGAATTGAGAGCTTACGCACCGCTGATAGGCCGTGTGGATCATCCCGCAGAGTTGCGCTCGCGCTTCATTGCTCAGAGCCACAAGTATGTCGAGGGCGACGAGAAAGTCCTGCCGTTTCCTGAACGGTCCAAGGCCGGCGTGATGCTCTTCAGCCTGTGCCAGCATCTGGCTGCATCCAGAGCAGCCCTTGTTTTTGACGCGAGTGCGCCACACAACATACTACACGTCAAGAGGAAGCTGCTTGCATTAGGAGCTCATAAGGTGTACGCGCTGCCTTCTGAGCATCTGCTGGCCTGTATTTATGGCGAGGGCGAGAATCCTTTCCAGTACTGGCGGGACCTGAGGCCATTGGAGCTCGCGAAGCTGCGCGTCGACGGCCCAAGCGTGCTGTGTGCACTGGAACCACCGCTGGAAACTTTAAAGGACACCTCGGAATGGACCGTGCGCGCAGCCCTGCTTGAAATGCCGCCAGTGATGGCCGACATCCAGAGCAATGCGTACTTCAAGGAGGTCGCGCACATGGGTCTCACCGAAGTAACGAGCGTCAACGCGAAGGCGTGGATAACGCGCGAGCCCGCACTTGCCACAGCGGCGGCGGCCGACGGGCACTAATGTACATAGGCGATTATTTATTCAATGTTCCAGCACGGGCTCTATCGAGTGGCGCGCCCTGAAGAGCGCGCGCAGAGCACCTCCAAAGTGCCATACCAGCCTTCCGCTTGCCGTCTGGATATACACGCTTTTGCCGTCAGCGCTGAAGACCATCTGAGGCGCAGGGCGATCCGCCTCGCTCGACCCCTGCGGTGGTCGCTGCAATATGATTGGGGCATGGCTGCTGTCGCTGAACTCGAAAACAAGCGCCGCTTGCCGCGGTTCTGTCGGCGTCGGCACCAGCAGCCGCTGCTTGCCCTGGTGGTACTGCACTTGGCTCTGCGACAACAGTTTAGCCAGAATCTTTTTCGCGCCGGGAACGCGCTGGTGCATTGCTGGCGCCACGAGTGCGACCAGGTCTGCCAGCGCTTCGTCTGTGGACGGGAAAGTCGGCGGACCGAGAGAGGATAGAGCGGCCAGCAGAACCTTCATGACATACGTCTCAGCGGCGCTATCTGTTGCGTCATCCGTAGCCACTGCCGACGTCGGCGCGCCGGACGCGGCCGAGACCACTGTGCCGGCGTCGCGCAGCAGTTTCGCGCTGTCAAGCCGAGCCATGTTGCGGGCGAATTGGGCAACTGTATCGTCAGACATGCCTCGCAGCGCCGCAAAAGAAATCGGTAGGTTATCGACAAGCTCAAGTTTGTGCTCGTAGACCCACAGCACCGCCTCGCGGTCGGGTCGCGCTCCATCCAGCATCACCACAATGAGCGCCTGCAGAGCGGTCTTCGAGATGTCGATATATGGGTAAACGGCACTCAAGACTTGCAATGAGCGCGGGCCAGCTGATTGCATGAGCTCGGCTACGCGCCGCGACGTCCACATTTTGTCCAGGATCGCCGCTACCGTGCGACACAGATCCACATCGTCCACCGTGGTCGCAATGACGGCCAAGTCCTCGAGCTGTGCTACCGCTGTGAGCGATCCATCTGTGTCGGCAAGAACTTGCTCAATTGAGCGGTGACCGGCAAGAACAAGAAGGGCCATGAGCGGAGCCGGGATTTTCGCCGACGCGGGGTACAACGTCGACCAGGTCGGCGTGCCTATACCCACAAGGGAGTACTCGCTGCATTTGTATTCGGTCGTCTGGAGTGACACTCGCATATCAACCAGACGCCTGGACTGTCTAGGCGGGATGACAATGTTCACTTCCTTCGGCGGTAACGCCACGCTGCCCAGCCCGCTATGGCCACCCTCGGCATCAATGCGCAATACCGGCACCGGCAAGACCGCTTGGCCATTGATTCGGCCATCTGCTGTGCCCACATAGTCTTCGTAGAGAGCGGTAATGCTCGGATCAGTCTGACCCATCAGATACCTCGTGGTTGTCAGCGACACCGGAAGCCGACGCTGCTGCCACTGGACCTCGCTACGCACTGAGACGGCCTCGCTGATGGTCAAGTCAGACCAGACAACAAGCGCTTCGCTAGTCCAGCTGCCCAGCTCGGGTTTGGGGGCCTCCAGGACCTGGATGTTATTGTCCCTGACCAAGACAATGGCGCCCGTGTTGCAGTGCAGGAACACGCCCATGTGGGTCGAAGTAGCGCTACAGAAAAGAGCCCCGTCCGGCGGGTCGACCTTGAACTCCTCATCTAACGTAGAAGACTCCGAGAGTGAGAACAACGACCACCGATTGGGCCGCACTAGGAGCCAGCGGTGGCTTAGCGACGTGCCGGCAATAAACGGGTCCGATGTGCGCAAGACGCGATGTAGCTCGTAGAAGCCGTCGTCCTGGAGCTTCAGCGTGTACACGTCTGAAGCGCACACAAGGCCGAGCCCCTTCGGGGCGCTGAAGACGTTGAGCACGGGGGTGTTCGTATCCACGCATTGCCATACGCTCAAGTTCGAGCGCTGGAGTATCCACAGCTTAGGCGACAGCCGCGACCAGCACGCGAGGTAGTGCTCCAGGACATGCACGCCCGAGACAGCGAAGGGCAGCGCGGCCTCGGCAATCACAAGCCCTGTGTCCACCAACAGTAATTTGATCAGGCCTGAAGCAAACCCAGCTAATATGCACACGTCGATGGCTGTCAGCAGCGAGATCTGCTCGCCCGGGTTCAGCCAGATGAGCTGCATGGCATGTTGCTTGTCGTAGAGGCTAATTGATCCATCCTCGTGGCCGACAGCAAGATTCCTCGCCCCCCAGGACTCGGCAGCAACGGCCCGACTTAGCCCCTCGGCTTGTCTGGCGGCCAAAAGTCTCATTATGGCATGTAGCAGTAGCGACGCTATCGTGGTAGGGGCTTCCTGTTCATGCATTTGTGCACGGCAGGACCGCTCAGGAGCGCGTCTTCGATGCATTGAGCGGCATCTGGACGTTCCTGTGGTCTAAATAGAAGATATCAAACAACTACGATCCGACAAAAATATATTTCGAGAATGTGGAACCCACAGGAAAAACAAAAAAAATTGCGACATACACTCGACAGTGGCAGGATTCGAACCTGCGCGCCCAAAGGGCAACGCCTTAGCAGGGCGTCGGTTTAAAACCACTCACCCACACTGCCGCGATTATGTACTACAACGCGCCAATACTGACTATATTGTTTAGCCGCAGTGGATCAACGTCAAGCTCTGGGAGGTAATTAGCGTTCACAGTGAGGAGTGTCACACGTCCCGCAGAAGCTCTGATGAGCGAGACAATTACTGAGAAAGATTATTGCGGTCAAACATTTGGCCTAAACAGGGTCGCGCCGCAGACACCAGATTTCACGCCAACTTCTAGTGCCATCATTAGATAGCGGTGCCGTCGCTAGAGAGTTGAAGCCGCTGTGCTGCCCAAGGTGTTAACAATAAGCTGAACCTTACAGATCTCACAGTATCTTTTATGAGGCCTAACTAAACAAATCCTCGAGATTAGCGTATCATTAAGCACGGTTTTAGCCGCTTGGTCGCCTTAATTGTACGTGGTGTGATGCCGATTTGACAGTGGCTAGCGCCGCAGTACAGTGAAGCGCCAAGGCAAGGGGCGACCAAATGAGCGTATATTCTCTTATCTATGCAACAACATTTGATCAGAGCTCTCAGTGCGAATAGGGGGAATGGCATCCGCCAAGATGGAAGGTCTTGTCTCTTAAAGGCCGCTGCATGGGTCTGTTGACATTTCGGTACAACCCAGCGGAACAAAGCATAGTGCCATGCACGGCATCGATGTATCTTCCTGGAGCATGCATTTTTCACTCTCGCGTGCGCCCCTGACGCCAGCGGCACGCCAGTCCAGCAGGGACACACGAGATGCGAGGGCCGCGGCCGATCACATGCGCTCGTCCTCAGGCTTCCAGGTGCCGCGGAAATGGTGCTGCACAAACGCTATGGGATCGGAGATCGGTCCTGCGCCCATGTGGTTGACTCCAGGAGAGAACGAAGTGATGGGGAGCACAAGCACGTCTCCGTACTTCTTGGGCTCGGTGATGCCCGTGAAGTAGCGCCAGTCCACCTCGTCGGTGTCAGCCTGATGCACTTGCGGGCTGTTGAAATAACTGAAAACGGCATCTGTCCACACGCCGGGACCGGTCCAGTCGAGAATGTCCGCGCCACGGTCCTTGCCGAGAGCGAGGTCCAGCTGGCCCAGCCGCTTGCGCTTGAGGGTGACATCAGTGATATTCGAAATTATGTTGCGCAGCACGGGGTGGCCCGGCTTCGACTGGATAGTCCACTGACAGAGCTGCACACGGCGAGCGTACCAGTCATGCCAGTCCGGCCGGTCGGGATCGGCCTCAATACCAACCACGAGCCCGATGTCGAGCGGGCTGACCCAGCTTGGAAGCCAGTTGGGCACGGGCTTGAGCAGCTCGGTGTCGGCGTCCGAGTAGACTCCGCCCCGGGCAAACAGGATGAGGTAGCGGAAGAAGTCCGCCTGCATAACGACGTCGGGCATCGACTCATATGCCTCGACAACCTTGGGCACATTGCGGTACAGATGCTTCACGAGCTTAACGGCGTCCTTGTCGTTGAACACCTCGTGCACAAAGTCGCGGTCATTACGCCAGGATTCCATGAGCGAGCGGATACCAGGATTCAAGTCCGGGTCTAGGAAGTCGTGCTTCCAGGTTTGCCACACAAACGCGGGGAAGCGCATGTCGACGCGGTAAGGATACTGGTATTTGAGCTGCTCGTAAACGGAGGCAGTTGGGTCTGGCAGGCGCCGCAGCTCCTGGACCTGGATTTCGAGGATTTTGCGCTCGGTTTCGAGTTCCTTTATGGATTCTTCGAGATGCCTATTGCGCTGGTCCGTACTTTGCTGCAGGTCCTTCAGTGCGTTCTCGCTATTCCGTTCGTTTTCGCGCAGTCGCTTCTCGAGGTCGACGAGCCTGTCCTTCTGCTTCGGCCCGGAGAAGAACAGAAACAGGGCGAGAATGCAGCCCGCCACGAGCACAGCGCGCCGGAATTTCAGCATGGAGGGGCGGATGTGCTGTCGATTCTTTCTGAAACGGCGAACTCGAAATCGTGAGCCGGCCTGGGCTAGGACTTCGCTGTTGGAGGAGGACGATCCTGTGATCCTGTGACAGACGCACGCGGCGGCGTGTCACGTGTCACGCGCCAGCGCGTCGCGTTGTTTTTGATAACGGCGACCAGGCTCAGAAGAGCAGCATTTGTGGGGTTGGAGCAGACTATCTTGACCTTTTTGAGGGTGGATTTAGCCGCGAGCATGTCTGTAAATATACTCTCTGTGGTTCTCTGTGGTTTTATCTAGAGCAGTATGTCAAGGGCATGAACATGACGGCCTCGTGTGACGTTCAAATAGAGCTCTAGATTATTAGGAGCTCTGGAACTCTAGTTTAGATGGAACTCTAGTTTGTATGGAGCTCTAGTTTATATCGAGCTTTAAATTACATGGAGCTCTAGTTTAGATGGAGCTCTTGACTACATGGAGCTCTGAAACTCTAGTTTATATGGAGCTCTGATTCGCATGGAACTCTACAGCACTGCAACGCAATTCTACTGGCGTAATTGGCAATTAGAATAGTGTGAAGTGGGTTGGGCCATGTAGTGAGCCAAAGAGGAACGATAATCGGGATTTGCCAAGAGCTCAGGTGCGTCTTTTGTAGACTTAGACACAGAGTCCGTCGCGTAAAAGCAACCTTAAGAAGAGTGCAGGTAACTACGGGGTCAATTGACGATGAGACATTAAGGAGAGGTTGCGACAGCATTAATCGATGAAAGGCAAACTGTTAAATTTTTGATTTACGGGAGCCGCTACAAACCAGACCATGAATTGGTGTCCAAGCAGCAAGGATACTGCAGTCACGCACAAACGTAGTCAAAAGATGTAAATGAATAGAGGCCTGGGATAGTTTCTCAACAAGAGCTGCCACTGCAATACAATGAAAGGCAGTAAAACGTTGCAAACGCTGCTAGTAGCGTGCTGATTAGTCCGAGAGAGCTAGGAAGCCCTCTTTAAGGTGTGTGATAGTATTAACGGGTCGTCTATGGAGCTTAGATTAGCGTGCAAAAATGAGGGGGGGGGAGGGGGAAGTAACAAGCCGTTTCGGTTGCTTGACCTCGAGCAAGCCTACTCCTACGCGGAGCAAGAGGGCTCTAAATACGGCCGTCTACTTCATACAAACTCCACGCCATCGCCGCCGACGGGCTTGCTTTTGACAGAACGCGACGCGCGGCAGCTCCTTCTTTAATTTGACACCTACCTCGTTAATTTAAGTTCGACGCCGTGTTGGCAGAGGTCTCGTGAGGCGTAGCGTCGAACAGTTTGGGGTCTTTGATAACGAGCGTCTCGGCAATCTTAAACACAACGCTCGTCTGCGTGCCCAGCTCCTTCTCAGAGGGCCACTTGTCGGCCTCCTTGACTATGCATGTGATGAGGACGTCTGTGCTGAACTCCTCGAGGCGAACAAGAGCGAACACCAGCATTTGGCGGCCCTCGCGCGTGGAAACGACGTCAGTGCGCGAGGCAACGAGGTGCTTGCCCAAGTGCAGAGTCTGGATGAGCATGGGCTCCTCACGCTGGTGCTCAGGCACATCGGCCAAGCGGTGGGCCTCCTCGACGTGCACGTTCAGCGCGTCGTTGATGTTTGGGTGTGGGACGGCTTCGAGTAGCTCGACAATCAGGGCCACGTTGAAGTTTTCTACCACACCTACAAAGACCTCCTGATTGTCGGGGACTTCGCGCAGGTCGGACGCATCCACAAGAGTCGACGGAATATCGGCTGTCACTGCGCCGCCAAATAGCTTCATGTTCTCTGCGCCGTCTGTCCGCACTCGCTTCGTATGCGTAGGTGCCGCGTTCGTCAAACCTCAGCTTTCGCGACCGTTGGACACTGACTAACTCGCGATTGCGATAGTGGGTAAGGGCGGTTGGGACATCCGCGCAGACCGCCCGCCTCCTGCCGCTGCTGCTGCCAACGGTCAGTTAGTTGCCCGGCGGGCCCACCGTGCATGGGCCTGCCACGCCGGCCCGCGTGGAGTCTGATTGTGCCGCGCGTGCGTTGTCGATGCGGCGCCACGGGGGTCATGGCGACGGCGCAATTTGAGCACTGAAAAAAAATGCTTCGGCGAGCGCTCGCGAGCAATACGCTGTACGAGCGAGCAAGGCTGCGTGATTGTCCGCTCACAGTGCTGCTGTCTGCGCCACGCTGGCTCTGCTGACCCTGCTGACCCTGCTGGCCCTGCTGGCCCTGCTGGCCCTGCTGGCCCTGCTGACCTGTGGCCTTTCTTTACTTAGGCGCTGCTTCTGTTGTCCCCTTGGGAGGCTTGCCCTGTAAGCATTGTTTTCCACACTTGGAGCGCCCCTGCCGCAATCGAGGGCTCGTTCAGCGCCCTCCCCACCTCCCTTTTTCCTTTGGGCATCTTGCCGAGAACCTAGCTTACAGCAGCAGCAGCTGCAGCAGCAGCAGCAGCAGCAGGCGCCGCAGGAGGGTTCCTCCACCCTGGGTGCGTGTAAATATATTCTGGTTTGTCAGCGTTCCAGAGGGGTTCTTTCACGACATATTGAGAGCGCTTTAACCAGCGCAACAGGCCATTGCCAGGTTAAGAGCGCCAGAGAGCGTGTTGAGGGGCAACCGAATTCGGGGTGTACATAATGGCACCATCAAGCAACCTGTTTGGTATTGTGGACCTCGGCACATGGACGATTCGATTCAGCATCAACAGCGTCAACCCTGCACACGCCCGCATCTTGCCGTGCGTGTTCCAGGATAAGGCGCCAATCCACCTGTACAAGGGCCCGGGCGTGCCGATTTCTGCCGACGAAATCAAGGAGACCATTCTGTGTCTGGCGCGCTTCAAGTCCATCTGCCGCGACTACGGCGTCCCCAAGGCGAATGTTCGCATTGCGGCCAACCCGAACGAGGCGCCGAACTTCGACGAGCTCGTGGCTGCAATCCACCGCGAGCTGTGCGGCCTCGAGGTTCTGCGTCTTAGCCGCGACGGCGAGCACTGGGCCAACGCGCACGGCATTGCATCCGCCTTCCACGTTGCCCGCGGGCTCTACATTGAGCTGCGACCGGATGCGGCGAACCTGTATTATCTGTGTTTTCCCAGCGGCTCTTCCGACGCAGCCGAGCGCGTCGACGGGCCTCTGCGGGTGCCCTATTTGCAGACACAGGCGCCAGGCTCGGCAGACACGGGCTCGGCAGACACGGGCTCGGCAGGCACGGGCTCAACAGACTCGGGCGCGACAGACTCGGGCGCGACAGACGCGGCCTCAGCTCCAGCCGCCCCTGAGTCCTCCAATGCTTATTTGTATGGGCCCGACGACACGGAGCCGCCCGTGCAGAGCTTCTCTGCCAAGCTCAAGTCGGCCTGCCAGGAGCTGCTGCAGCGCGCCGCCGCCCACGAGAGCCTCGCCCCGTCCACCACCGTGTACCTGTCGGGATCAGGGTTCTTCGGACTCCACTCTGTGCTGGCCACTCTGGATTCGGAGACCGTGTTTCCAGCGACGACGGGGCTATCCATCACGCGCGAGAAGATGGCCCAGCTGAAGCCGGACTCGCGCCTGGCGCTGCTGCTCAAGGCCACGGCGGCAGGACTGCCCGAGTGCACGCAGCGCATTCTTTACGCGCGCCACAACCTGCGCCACGGCCTGCTGTTTCAGGCCCTGCCGGCCGAGATCAAGCGCCAAGACCCGCTGCTCGTAGCCACGCGGCCCTATGCGCTCCCGGGCGCCGTGAAACTGGCCGCCGAGCTCAAGAAGGTGCTTCCCGAGTCCATCGCGCCGGCAATAATCCGCGACCGTATTGCGCCGGCCTTGGCCAACGCGGCATACATCCACTCGAGCTACGGCAACGAGATCCAGCCTAAGAGCGCCCTTGTTGTCGCCCACACGGGGCTGCTGGCCGGCACGCACGGCCTCACGCACGAGGACCGCGCACTGCTGGGCCTGGCCCTGTGCGAGCGTTGGGGCGGACAGCTGGACCACCGCATGTCCATTGTGCGTGAGAGTTTTGTTGCCGCCCTTAACAACCGGCGCCTTGGCTGGTGGGCCCGGTACTTAGGCCTTGTTCTGCACCTTCTTGGCGCGGCGTTTCCTGGCGCTCATGTGCGGGCCAATGCGATTGCCATCCGCGCCTCTGAGGAGCCGCGCAACGGGCTCACGCTCAAGATCTGCTTCAACGAGGCGAGCATCTATAGCTCGAACATCATAATCCGGCAGCGCTTCGACCGCGTGCTCAAACTGCTGCGGCAACTGGGCTCCGATTTCGGCAGTGACGCCGTGCCTCTTGAAGTCGTGCATGGGTCGCGGGTGTGGGATTAGTATTCAACGAATTGATGTGTGTAGTAGTTGCCTGCAGATTGTTGACACCCGCAAAGGCTGAGGCTGCGGCTGCGGCTGCGGCTGAGACTGAGACTGAAGCTGAGGCAATGCATATTGTATATAATAAGGCAGCAACAACAAGTGTATCGCATTTTGAGAGTAGACTACTACTAATAGTCTTACTACTACTAATTCTTGTACGCAGCGGGGAACGAGCTAAAGGAGAGCTTCACTGCTCGGCGTGTGACGACGCTAGAGAACTCGCACGCGCGGGCCACCAGGCCATGCGCGTTAGCCGTGCCACGGACGCAAAGAAGTAGAGCCTAAGACGACAGGAAGTAAGTTACGATACGAATGTATACATACGTGACGCGGCGGCCTAGACTGCCATGCGATTATGCTTATTGCTTACGCTCGCCAACACTGAGGCCCTTGTCCTGGCGCTTCTTTGTGAGAGCGGCAATGATGGCGGCACCAACACCGCTTCCGTCCTCGGCAGGAAGCATTTTGATAGGATAGTCCTCCGGGGCCATGTCCCAGTCAAGGATCTCGGACAAGGCCTGGGCACCGCGCTCCCTGAAGTGCGGATAGTACTTGAAGACCGAGCCGTCGGCGCCAGCGTGAGCCTTCTTGAACCCGCGACGCTTCGTCATGGCGGCGACACCACACGCAGACAGACGGGCCGCGCGTGTGCCCAGCAGCTCAGCCAGGCGGCGAATGAGCACAAGCTCGTCGCCGTTCGGGGAGATGCCCAGCTGGGTCTGGAACAGGTTGTCCGTGTCGCTCAGGTTCTCCCATGGGTCGGTCTCGATGTCCGACAAGAACTCAGCGTTCAGGATGAACGGCTTGTCCAGCTTCGACCAGTCCTGGTCCTTGAAAATGAGCTTCTGCGTCGCAAGCTCCTGCAGAATGAAGCGCAGCAGCTCGCCCAGCGTGTATCCAGCAATCATCTTCTCGAACGACTGCTGGCCCGGGCGCGGCGACTCCTTGTCGAGGCGCTCGTCGTAGGGCGTGCGGGGCAGCACAACGTGCTCGTTGTCGAAAGCACCGTACTCGCAGTTGATCGCCATCCAAGAGTCGGGGCCAATGTCATCAGGAAGCTTGCCCTCGAGCTTGGGAATGTTCGCGACCTTCTCGTAGTAGGCGGCGTTGCAGCCCGTGCCGAAGATGCAGCCCATCTCCATCTCCTGGTCCGTGTAGTGCGACGCCACGAGAGTTCCCGTCGTGTCGTTGATTAGCGCGCCCACGGTCACGTTGATGCCACGGTCGTCGAGAGCCTTCTGCAGCAGCGGGACCACGTCCTGGCCCTCAACGCCCTTGATGTCGAAGCCCTTTGTCCAGCGCTGCAGCACACCGCTGTTGATAGCCGTTTGCGTGGCTGGGTAGCTGAACGTGAACCCAATATACACGCGTTCGTTGCCCTCCGGGTGGTAGTGCTTCAGGAACGAGCCGATGCTGTCGGCAATGTAGTTCCAGAGGTCGTCGCTCGTCGCCGTTTTCATTGACTCGGCCATCTTGTACTTGGACTGCGTCACGTCGAAGCCGCCCTTGCCATTCAGAGTGATCTCGGCCACACGCAAGTTTGTGCCGCCCATGTCCAGGGCCAGAAAAGTGCCCTCCTCAGTGCCCTCCGGGTAGTCCATGACCCAGGCCACGTTCATGGGGATGGAGCCGCCCTCCTTGCTCAGCCCCTTGGCCAGCTCGCTCACAAAGTGGTCTGTGACCTCCTTCAGCTTCTCGCCAGTCACAGTGAAGATCGACTCGTAGTACTCGAGCGCCTGCTTCAAGTCGGCGGGCTCGCAAGCCAGAGTACCCTTACGCTCGGGAGGTGCTTTCGGACCCAAATGAACCATTTTCCTAGTTTTATTATGCTGCTAGATCGGCCTCTCCGTCCCGCACTGGGCCTTTTTATATGTTGAGGCAGAAACGTACATAAACGATTAGGGTACGGCCCCTCAGGTGACTCTGCAGATGCCCCCCAGTGAACCGCAAACGTCGTCGCGCCTTTATGGAGCATGGGGCGCGCGGCATAAACGGCGGCGGCGTTGAATGCGGCGCAGGCACTGCCAAATATCCTGCTGCACATGAGCACAAATCGGGGTTTGTAGTAATTAGGCCGCAGTGCTCGCAATTCGTCCGGCGTGCGCCGCGGCCTTGACTGAAGCGCGCGCCGCCGGCACATGCGCTCTCCAGATGCAGCCAGCTGATTTACAGGCTCCTTGGCCACGTGTTTGTCCAATCGGTTTCTGCCCACCCCGATAGCCGTTACCAGGCTGATTTGTGCTTGGGAGCTCTGACGCAAACAGCCTCACCTCACCACCTCAACCACGACATGGGTGTGGGGGCTCCTCTCTCTGCTCCCAGCTGACTGTCTCCGCCACCTCCCAACCGACGATCACGCTTCCCGAGGGCAGCAGCACTGCCTCCAACCCCTAACTACTACACACCTCATCTTAGTAGTAGACCGGGTGCGAGCACCATAGAAGTAGGAAGTTGCCGACGGTTCAGCGAAGCATGTCAGACGGTTTGAGCGAGAGCAACACGCCAGACCTGCGCCTGGCGAACTACATGTTCGAGCTGCAGGACCCCGAGCTGCGCGCGGAGTCCGAGCGCAAGCTGCACGATGCGATAGTGGCAAACCACCTGGCGCCGCTGTACAAGCACCTCGTGCCGGAGTCGTCGCCGCAGTTCGACGCAGAGCTGTACGCAAAACTGACTGCCGCGAATCGCGAATCTGAGCAGGCACTCAGGGCCGAGATCGAGAAGGCGGTCGAGAGCGAGGACGACGGCGCCGTTGTGGACGCATGGGTCAAGCTGGGCAACTGGTTTTGCTCAATTTGTGACCTTGAAAACGCGCAGGTAACGCTGCGCAAGGCCAGCGACCTGACGGCCGGCGTCGGCAACAAGATCGATATCTCGCTGACCATTGCCCGCATGGGCTTCCTCTACAGCGACCGCGAGCTCATTTCCAAAGAGCTTGAGGCGTGTCGGCAGCTCATCGACCGTGGCGGTGACTGGGAGCGCAAAAACAAGTACAAGACATACCGTGGTGTGTACCTCATGTCGATCCGACAGTTCGAGGAGGCCGCCGACCACCTCATCGACTCGTTCGCTACATTCACTTGCACAGAGCTCCTCTCGTACGAGGAGGTTGTTGCATACGGCGTTGTGTGCGGCGCGCTCGTGCTGGACCGCGTGAACTTGAAGCGCCGGCTCGTCGAATCGCCCGAGGTGCTGTCCTTGCTTCCCACAACGCCCTTCCTCGAGCCGCTGAGTGTCATGACAAACTCGCTGTATACGGGCGACTACGCTACGTTTTTGCGCGCCCTGGCCGACGTCGAGGTACAAGTGCTACGGCGATCACAGAGCCTGGCGCCGCACGCCTCGTTTTACGTGCGCGAAATGCGTTGCAAGGCGTACACACAACTCCTCGAGAGCTACATGTCCCTGAGTCTCGCAAGCATGGCCGACACGTTTGGCGTGTCGCAGGACTACCTCGAGGCCGATCTGTCGCGCCTGATCCCGCAAAAGAAGCTGAACTGCGTCGTGGACAAGGTGAACGGCGTAGTAGTCACAAACCGGCCCGACGCCAAGAACGCGCAGTACCGCAATCTCATCAAGCAGGGCGATGCTCTGCTCACAAAGCTGCAGAAGTATGGAGCCGCCGTGCGGCTGTACTCAGCAGACCAGCAGTGAGCTCTAGTCTTTAGGCTTAGTTTAATAACATGTGCACGCACCACACGCTTGTGGGCGCCTGATTGAGCTAGCTAATTCAAACTGTCAGTTAGCCGCGGCCCATTTCGGCGCCGGCTCTTAATTAGTGAATAACTAACAGTTTATTTACATCCCGCCGGCCCAGCAGCACTAAGAGCCACACCATGCTCGCTGTGCGCCCGTCTGCTGCCTGGAGGCCGGGCCGCGTGCTTGCGCGCGGCTACGCGCAGGACTACCGCATCAAACGCGTGCTGAAGTTGCCGCAGGCGCTTATGCTCGGCGTTGTGGGCGACGTCTCGCGCTACCACCAGTTTGTGCCCTACTGCAGCGAGAGCACTGTCGTGGAGCGCGCGGCCAACGGGTCGCCAAAACGAGCTAGGCTGCGCATCGGATGGGGACAGCTCGACGAGCAGTTCATGAGTAGACTGGAGTACAACGGGGACCACGTGCGCGCGACCGCGGACGACAATTCCATGTTCAAGGAGCTCGTGTGCGAGTGGACGGTGCGCGCCGTGTCGAGCGACCAGTGCATGGCGTCGCTGAACCTGAGGTTCCAGTTCCAGAACAAGCTTTACGACTACGTGTCGCAATCGGCGGGATCGATTGTGTCGAAGAAGATGATTGAGGCGTTCTCGAAGCGCGCGCTAGAGCTGCATGGCCAGAACAAGCCATAGTCCAGCTAGTTTCAGCCTAAGCCGGGGTGGGCTGCTTGTAGAAAAGAGATTGCCTTGGCGCCGCTGCACTGCTCCACAAGTCTAGGTTCAAAACCACTGCTTAGACTCTGGCTCAGGGCTAGTTAGTAAAAACTGCAGCTCTGAAGCTGCATAATTAGCATAGAAAAAGGCCTTGGAGACGGCCAGAATCAGGGCCATTCAAGCCCAGAAGGACGCCGAGTAGCAACAACTCAAACACTGCACGACGTCCCGTCTAATATGTATGTTGAATCTCGTCAAACGCCACACTTTGTGACAGTGGAACGCGACTTCACAACAAATTGACAGTGGTCAAAAGAGCTTAGCGAAAATGCTGGCCGCCAGGCGCAGAGCGTTAGTTTTATCACTGAACCATGCATATTGACGCAAGTTTCATAAGGCATGTGGCATGTGGAGCGTCATCTCGAACTGGGCAAACATGCTAGACAAAAACACTTTTCTTGATCCATCACTGGTTAATTGCGATTAGGAGAAAGTGGAAACCCCGTTTGCGGTAGTCGCAGCTCAGCTGGCGCGGCGGTCCGCTACTACGAACCTATTTAGTATTGTTCCGCGTCGGTGGGTAAGGTTCGGGAGTCACTATCATGAGCGACCTTGACGAGACGGCCTGGGGCTCGCCGCGCGTTGGGCTTGCTGGAGACGACGCGGGGCCATCTGGCGGCCCTGATGATCTGAGCGGCAATGCGCCGGCCGAGCCGCCGCTGCAGTACGCGGCGCTGTGGGCAGAGTGCCAGCCATCGGACAACACGGTAGCCGTGCAGCAGCTCGGACGCGTTCTCAGCCGTGCAAACATCGCCAATGAGAGCTGTGCGCTGATTCTCGAGGACAGCTGTGTTCCGGGCCAGCCGCGCGTCGGTGAGCCGCAGTTCTACCGCGCTCTCGCGCTTGCCGCCTTGGTTCAGCAGAACCCCGAGTTTGATGTGCGCAGCGCCGGTGCCGGAGGCTCTGCAGCGGCATTGAAGGCAATGCCTGAAATCAAGCTGACTGCCGAGCCGGTAGTAGCTGCCGACGAAAGCCTGCCAGAGTACAACCCCACATCGGCGCACACAATCTATGTCGAGCTCATGAGCAAGCGCGAGGGCTCCTTCCTGTCTCGACACGCTGTTTACACAGTGAGTGGAGAGTTCCAGGAAAAGCCGTTCCGTGTCCTGCGCAGATACCGTGATTTTGCCTGGCTACTCGACTCGCTGGTGCACAAATACCCATTTCGCGTCATCCCCGTGCTGCCTCCCAAGCGCCTAGTGATGAACGGCAAGTATCTTACGGGCGCTTCCCAGGACGAGTTTTTGCAGCGCCGCGCCGAGGGCCTCGCAAGGTTCATCAATCTGCTTGTGAAGCATCCCATCCTTGCCAATGATGCGCTGGTACGCACGTTTCTCTTCGCGGAGACACAGTTCGAGCTCGTGAAGGGCCGCGCCCCACTCAAGGATGAGTTCCAGGGTAAAGTGGCCTCGCCACTTTTCATTTCACAGTGGTCGGAGGACCGCGTTAGCAGATGGGCCCAAATAGAAGGCGCCGCACAGGAGTTTCTGCAGCAAGTGACCTCGATTTGCGTCGCCCTGGAGCGCGCAAGAGGCCGCGCCCAAGCTGCTCGCGATGACTCTGAAGTGCTCGGCCGCAACTGCTTTGCCCTGTCGCGCTCCCTTTACCTGCTCTACCCGTCTCAGCAAGACGACTTGGAAGCGATCCAAACGCGGCTTGAGAATGTAGCTCAGTACTCGGAGTCTTCAAAGTCTGCGTATGCTGAACAATCGGATGCGTTGGCCGCCGGGCCCCTGGGCGAGCTTCGCATGTACCGCGAGATGCTGAGCAGCGTGCTTGACCTCTTCAAGCGCTACTATGCGCTTGGCGCGAATACGATTCCTGAATTAGAGAAGAAGATAGGGGCAAATCAAAACAAACTTGCTGCACTGGCCACGAAGGAAGACGCGAGCGAAGACGCTATGCATAAGTTGAGGACGGCCATCCAGGCGGCGCAGACGAGCATTCGCGAACAGGTCAACCGCGACTGGCTAGTCAAAAAGACGATGACCGAGGAGCTCGAGTTGATGCAGTCTATGCAGTACCAAATTTCCCGTGTCTTGCGCAGCTTTGCAAGCGCCTGCGATTCCAGTGCCGCGCGGCAAGCCGAACTGGCAGCGCAAATGGCCGATGCGGCAGGTACCGCACCGCTGAAAATCTAAAGCGCTCTCTCATAATTTCCTTGGTACGTACAGAGTCTATGTAGATATTGTGAACGCCTGCTACTGCCCTGTCAGTTTTACTGCCACACCATCTTACCGCGACACTCGGGGTGGTGGCACTGGACCCTCCGCCCACCTCACTCGCAGGGTTCGTCACTAAATTCCAAAACCCTGACTTATTTCACTTACCTGATCCTTAGATAATTTTTTTTGGTCGCGGAAACGAGTATGGCGAAGGCATCAAAGGCGGCTCAATTCAAGCCATTTGTGTCTAAAAAGAAGGCCAAAAAGGTCGCGCACATCCAGCAGCTCGAACAGCGCAATGCACAGCAGGTCGAGCAATCTAATCGTCAGCGCAAGCGCGAGGCCCGCGAGGCCAAGTTGGCCGCTGCCGCAACCGAGGCGAACGAAACGCAGCAGCTGCCTTTGAACCGCAGTACGGCAGGAGGCACGACCCTTGGCGGCCCCGAGTCTCACACAATGTGGGTGTAATGTTGTTGGCCAGGAACACGTAAATTGTTGATGCTACCTAATATTATGTACTTGAAGTAACGACATCAGACACGCAAGGTCTATTGTGATCTTCAAAAAAAAAGGCCCAGAAATAGCTCATGCAAAAGCGGCTTAGATAGACTGCTCAGTAGCGCTCTCCTCAGAATGCTGCGTTGCGGCGTCTGACAGCCGACTAAGTCGTTCTTCAGGGGACAGGTCAAGCGATTTTGGCGCAGTCTCGACTGGGAACTGCTGCGCGCTGGGCTGACTGCGCAATGTCTCGTCGGACTTGCGACCAGGCGGCCCTGTCTGCTGTTCAGCACCTTCTCGCGAGCTTTCAGGCCCGAGCCCGGGCTGTTCGGCAGCCTTGTCTTCGGAATCCTTCGAGACGGTCTCTTTGGCGGGTTGGCCCGCTCGTGTTGCATCTAAGTTTTCTGTTTGCCGCTCCACGAGTGCTTGACCGGCCATTTGCTTTTCACGCACCTGCTTAGACTTGTACTGTTGCTCAGCAACAATCAGCATGCTGCGTAAATAGGCCCGCTTTTCATTTGCACCAGCGCGTTTGTCATTTCGATCGTAGAGAAGAGTGGCCCAAACATTTAGGCTGCGCTCCTCGTACTCATTGTTAATGCTGCGGATGATGAATTGACAGACATAGTTCGTCACTCCGGCCCAGTCTGCTTTGGCACCATTCCTCTTAGGGCCCGGCCCCATGAGTTGGTCAGGCAAGTACTGGAAAAGTGCCATGAGCACATGTGCTACGGCGTAAACGCTTGAGTTCGGTATTCTTTGGTCGGCAGCTTGCAAGACATCAAGGTCGAACGGCTTGTCGTTGTCAATCCAATGAAGCACCTGCTGGAAAAGTGATGCATCTGAGCCCCGCAGAAACATGTCTGGTACGTGCTTATCCCACAGATATTCCACACAATGACGTACGGGCACAGGGATGTTGTCGTCTTGCGGCATAGACTTCAGAGTAGATCCAAGGTACGAGTGCGTGGGCTCAATATGTACGAACACGTACTGGTGAATGCCTCCATCATAGTCTCCATCGGGCTTCACTAGCAGGATATAATCCCTGGCCAAGATATCTACACGAGCTTCAAGTCTAACGCTTGAGGTCGGGCGGGTCAGCGAGACCTCGCCCCTCGGCGGCGTCACGCAGATTTGGTTGACATCGGACAACGAGTTCGAGGCTACATGCGTGTGGCTGCGCTCTATGTCGCGCTCGCGCTCTGATGCGGCCGTCTTCTCCTTAGATGGGTCCTCCTCAGTGATGTCGCTGACCTGCTCTTGAGCATTTTGAATGATCCATTGCAGCGGGCGCATTCCCTCGTTGCGAATAACTATATAGTGGGCTTGCAAACTCAGGGGCGGGCCTTTCAGGCTCACCTGCTGGACGTCCACTGATAGCTTGGGCCGCACATTGTTTTCGGCCTCATCTGACAGCTTCATGGCTCTGCTCAGCACTGCCATGCGCTTGTCGTTGTCCACGACATTTGGCACAGTCAAGCGTGTTGTGAGGGCCACAGGTCGATGGTCCGAGGACTTGAGGTCTGTGAGAGATGTGTAGCTTTCGACGCTGTGTTCGCAGCGCGTTCTGAACAGAATGCGATCGGTGTAGGAAGGCACGCGGCCCTTCAGCTTGGCCGACCCGATTTCGTATTTGTACGTTGGCGGGAAGACGATGGCGCCCTCCTCGAACCCTCGGAATACCTCGCCATTCTGACGTTCCAAACTCAGACTGTCTCGCGCGAGCAAGCCGTCCCACTGCTGCTTCTTGACCTTCTTCAACACGTCGCTTTCCGACATGAGAACGCGGTAGTTCAGATCACCCATCACAATCAAGTACTTGCTGGGCGCCATGTGCAGAACATCATCGATCTCGGCGCCGTTCTCGTCACGCTCGGAACCTGTGGGCTTAAGCGTCACCGTTTCCGAGACAGCCTCGCCCGGCGGGGGTTGTGTAGAATCGTCTCTCGAGGGGACCTCGAATGCGGGCGCCTGGCTAGGCGAGGAAGGGGCGGCGCTAGACGCGGCGCTGGGCGAGGACGGAGCACCTGATGAGGGCGCGGCGCTGGGTGAGGACGGAACGCTAGACAAGGGCGCTAATGTGTCGCCCTCATCATCAGACACGCTACTGATACTATCGCGGTCAGCCTCGCGGTCAGCGTCGTCCAAGTGTCGGCCTGAGCCGGCCAGGCCCGGCACGTCGAACTTGCTGCTGATTTCCTTGAGCTCCCACCTTCGTCTTCCTAGCTGTGTAATGCCCTCGCCAGCGCTGAGGTGGCAATTCACGACAGAAAGCTCGAGGCCGCCGCCGAGAATCTCGTCGCGCATGAGATTCAGTCGCGTCAGCACGGCGCCCTTATTGCCCCACACGCGCAGGAACCCCGTGGAGGAGGTATCTGTGCGCACGTGTGAGACGAAAGGGACAAGCTCGTGCCGCACGAACACGAGCGTCATGAGCCCTAGCAGTTGCACGGACGACACGAGCTTGTGGCTTTTGTAGAGGTAGCGGCTGGACAAGTCTGCGCAGCGTTGCAGCGTGACAGGATTCGCCTTGACGCTGCGGTTCAGGTTGTCTGATTCTTGGAACGCTAGCACGAGAACATCGCTCTTGGCGGCGTCCTGTTCGGAGCCAATGAGACGCATCCACGTCTCGACCTTCAGGCCTGTTTCCCCAAGAAGCCCGGCACAGTTCCACGTCACACTGCGCACCTTGATGTCGCGGCTGCCGAGCAATTGAGCCCAATCGCGCACGAGCTCGACCGTCTTCGTGGTAGTCAAGTCGGTGGGCCCGACGTTCAGATTCCAATACTGGACGAAGTCCACGATGGTCTTAACATGGGCTGTGTTCACAATTGGTACTGATCCAATCGGCTGGCCCTCGAAGGACAGATGCAACGCGTTGTCCTTCAACTTGACCTGAAGGTGCCGGTTGTAGGCCTCGCCCTTGCGCGCCTCAAGCCACGAGTCATCACCCTGCACGCCGAGCCTGCGCAGGTTGTAGATGTGGTCCTCAGCAAGGCTCAGAATGTGCGTCGACGTCTTTATATGCATCGACCTCTGTGCACAGCCTTTCCTTCGTGCGCGCTGCGTGTCGATCTTTTACAACAACAGTGTCTCTCTCTCTGGCGCCTGAGCCCCTAGCCCTGACATGAGCTCACGTGCCTCCTCCCCCCCCCATGAATCTGGGGAATGAAACAACATGACGCGATAGGAGGGCGCGTGTTTCAGTACCGCCATCACTATGTCTTTTCCTGTTAACAGCCGCTACATGATGATCTGATTTCTCAGTTACTGGGGCCAGTGTGTTTGGTTTTGTCGGGATCTCTGTCCGAGTGACAGAGCTCCACAACAGGACGTACGAAGGGTCGATGCCGTCTGGGCGCCACAATGCGCAGAATCTCGTAGGTACTGTGGTCGTAGCTGCCACGCCCAAAACGCGTTTATTGCCAAACTAACGGCGGCGACCAAACATTGACACTGGCGCACTACTGCTCGGCCCTGCGAGTAGTGCACGAATTGGCTGCGCAAATCATGTGCTATGCTGTGGCCACTGGGCGCGGCCATGAGCAGCAGACTTCGCGCTATTAGTGACTTAGTTACAGTGCACCTTTTTGGGAGCTCCTCGCCGCTGCGTCGCCTCTGCGTCACGCCTGCATTGACCGTACCTCCGAAAGCCCGCCCCAGTTGGCACGTGACGCTCCGCGTAACGGGCTACGACGAGCGGTGCTGGAATCTAAGTTGACGCGCGCGCCTGGCCCGTACGCGCAGCCTGCAGATGCTTTCGTGTGACCTGGTCATACTTGGCACGCTACTAAAAGTGCTGCTGTTCCCTGCATACCACTCCACGGATTTCGATGTGCATCGGAATTGGCTCGCAATCACTCACAACCTGCCATTCGCGCAGTGGTACTTCGAGAACACCTCCGAGTGGACGTTAGACTACCCGCCCTTTTTCGCCTATTTTGAGTACGTGCTGAGCCTGGTTGTGCCAGCGTCCGTGGTCAGGGACGGCTGCCTCACCATTGCTGCTGAGGACGGCTTGTACGGCTGGCCGACGGTCGTCTTCCAGCGCGTGTCTGTGCTGGCCACGGAGCTGCTTTTCGCGACCAGCCTGACCCAAATCGATGAGCCCACGGCGTCCTTGTTGTGGCTGTGTCCCTGCTGGCTTATTCTCGACCACATGCACTTCCAGTACAACACTGCCATGTTCGGCCTCTTCATTTTCTCGCTGGTTGCCATGCGTAAACAGCAATACCTACGGTCGGCGTTCCTGTTTTCCACGCTTCTGTGCTTCAAGCACATCTACCTGTACGTGGCGCCGGCTTACTTCGCGTTTCTTCTGCGCAACTACGCGCTGCGCGGCCTGCGTGAGCTTTTGAAACTGGGCGCCGTGACGCTCTTACCGTTCGCAGCCGCCTTCGGTCCGCTGGCCCTCCAGGGAAGTGCCACGCTGCAGCAGGTGCTGCGTCGCCTGTTTCCGTTCAGTCGCGGACTCACCCACGCATACTGGGCGCCGAACTTCTGGGCCCTCTACTCGCTGGTCGACCGCGTTCTGGGAATCGTTAACGCGAATTCGGCTGTGTCTGCCACGCGAGGCGTCGTGGGCCAGGTCGCGTTTGCGAATCTGCCAGATATCACGCCGCGCATCACGTTCGCGGCCACGCTGAGCTTGCAGGTGCTCGCCATGCTTGGCGTCAGCCCGTCGAATTTTCTTGAATGCGTGACTCTTTGCGGCTACTCCGCATTCCTCTTTGGATGGCATGTCCACGAGAAGGCCATCATGACTGTGTTGGTCCCTTTTGCTCTGTGCGCACGCCAGAGCAACCTGCATCTCAACGCCTTCATCACACTCCTTGCATCCAGCTGCTTTTCGCTATTCCCGCTCATATGGACGCCGGCGGAGACCGTACTGAAAAGCGTTTACACTATCGCCTACCTGCTTGTTGTGCTAGCGTTGTTTCCACGCGATGTGTCCGGCGGCGGCCTCAACCCTCTTACGCTGCTCTATGTCCTGGGCTTCGCTGCTGTGATGCCAGCCAGCACTCTGATCCCAGTCCTACTTCCAAAGTACGAGTACGCTGGTCTCATGCTGGTCTCAGCATACTCTACGCTCGGCGTCCTCGCGTCCTGGCTGGGTCTAACGTATATCTACTTCCTGCGGCGTGGGTCCGAGCCGCTTGCATCGAAGACTAATTAAACAAGCCAATAAATAAATAAACGTTCATGCCTACGCTCTGCGGCGTCTTTCTCGTTGCTGCACAATGTCATTGACCTTTTGAGGAGCCACGCTGCTGCTTCGAAGCACACGCCGTGGCCGGTTTGAAACAGACGCCAACGGCTGCTGAGCAGCTGCACTACTACGCCTATCCGGCTGTCGAGCAGCTAGTGTCTGCTTCCGTGTATGCGCGGGTTTATCAGCAGGCCGCGCTCGCGCTCGCGCTCGCGCAGTTCCTACTTTTAATGTGTGCGGGCGCTCGTTTTTCACCACTGCTTTGGAGTCGGCTGCATGAGTCACTGCCGCCGGCGCAGCAAGACCATACTTTGGTCGGCACACAGGGCAGAACCACCGAGCCTTCGGCGCCGCTTTCAAGCCCACACAGTCGCCGTGGAACCACTCATACGGACATTTCGGGTTGACACACGCAAGCATGAACCCATACGCGGGCTTGCGGCACAGGCACCAGATCTCAACATCGCCCCCGTCAGAGATGTCGGACTCAGCCAAGGCCTCGGCCGCCCTTTGCCGCTTCTCTTGTTGCTTTTGCTGGTTCCGCAGCTGCCGCTGCTGCTCCTCTTGTGCCCTCTGCTGCTCTCGTTGCGCGCGTAGCTGCTCGTGCAGCTGGCGCGCATGCTCGCGCTCAATCATGTGCCGTTGCCGCTTCCTGACACGGCTCTCCAGCTCAGCCTCTTCAGGTTTGCGCAGCTCCTTAGAGTCCTCTGCCCTCTTCACAGGCACAGACGCTTCTGGCGGACTGCGAGAGCCTTGCGGCGCCTCTGTGACTATCGCGGTCACGTCATGCGGTTCAGTCCGTTGATTGAGCTGCGCTGTTTGTGGCTGCCGTTCCTCAGGTTCCTCGGAGGTCTCGTCAGACTCCTCTGAAGTATGGTCATACTCTCGAGGACGCCGGCTGGTCGCAGAACCGTCGGCTTCCTGGAAATGGCCATTCTGCGGCGCCTCGGCCCGCGCACCCCCGACATCGACAATGGTGCGCGCGTGCCCATTCAAAAGCGGTTCTTCGTCCTCATCGTCGACCACTGCCAGGCGCGCCGGCTTTCCGGGCGGCGCGAACTTATCAGCGCGATTATGCACGTTTTGCAGATACTCGCCAAGCCATTTCAGCTCGCGCACAGCCTCGGCTCGAGCGCGCGGGTGCCGCGACGCGAACGTGTCGCCTGTGACCAATTTAGCAAAGCCGCGAGCTTGCAGAACCGCGTCCACTTGATCCAGCAGGCCCGGATCATGCGCCACGAGTGTGCGCACTAGCGAGAATGACGTCTCGGCCGTGTTCCCGTAGGACATCATTGCCACCCGTGACGCGCGCTTCTTATAAACAGTTTGTGTTCCCCCACGAGCCGACGATGTGTGGATGCCCTAGCCCAGAACGTTACCCAGACGCGCGCGATGCCAAAATACAGCCATCCACGTTGGTCGCTGTAAATTGAAGCACAGGACAAACGCGGTTAATGCGAGCCGGTTATCAACAATGCTCATGCTTTGATTCGTATGCACGCCGCACTGTGCGCGTGCCCCTGTGCCGGTGACAAAGCAACGCGAAAGCTCGGCAGTAACCCGGCCTAAGCTGGAGTCCATACTGCCAACAAGACCATTACACACACTGCGGCCTTGGACGGGCTAGTATGACTCGGTACACATCATTGGAAAAACCTACCTATTATTATTAACGTGTTTATCATATGCAGGGACGCCCACGCACCAGGTAGGCCGCGCTGACAAAGGCGCAGAAAGTAACGCGCCCTTTGTACTGCCATCTTGGTCTGCAGGCCTACATTATTTACCTGTGATATGTAGTGTTTAGTGTATTGTCATGACTGATTCGAATTGGCTAAGAACGGCCTTTTGCCAAGCGTCACTTGCTCATGTTTTCTGCTGGAGGACGACGATTCCAAGAACACATTTGTCAGCCTTTGTTTGGCCTCAATGTGGTGGAGATGATGTGTGTGTGCGAGGTAAGGTATGACAAGAAAAAGGCTTCTATGGTTGTTAGTAATCGCACATACGAGCATATTCCCTCGGCGCCATGTGACACCGTCGATGTTTTTTGTGGCCTTCTTCTTCCAGAAGCTCAGGTGGAAACCCTGAGACGCAGGCAGCGATGCAAGCGGCCGTGACCAAGTGAGGGCTAATTTATAGCGTATTCACATTACCCTGCTTAATTCAATTGCCCGTTCATGAAGTCCCTCAGCAAGACACTCTCCGCGCTCTAGCTTGCACTAACCCAAATGGTGGGCGCTGGCCGCATTGCGATGAGGCATTCTTGCATGATGCCCAGGGTCGGCTCCGTTTCCTTTAGCGAGACGAATCGGGAGCGTCACCTTACGTATGTGATTACTAACTTTACCCTAGGATGCAGGGCGGTTGCAGCAAACCATGAAACCCAAAAACAGGGCAGCCGCACGCACTGTGGGCAAAAAAAAACAACAAGTGAGCAGCCTTGCGAGGGCGTCGGAAAATGCAGAGCGTCGACGTTCTCGTGGCGGCTGCGCTAGTCGCAGACTGGGAAAATATTCTTGCGGCGACTGTTTTTTCATGCAATGTGCGCTGCTGACTCATTTTCTTTTTTTTTTATCCGTCTCGGCTCCCGGCAGTAAGCTAACATAGAGAGTTAGGTCAACGAACGTGGCTTGCCAACACCGAGTTCGCAAGTGCTTGCCTACTGTTCGGGCTTGCAGGCTCTGTCGACGCCTGAGCAGCCAATGCTTTCTAGCATTAGGTTCCGGCCCTCTCCGGCAGTACCCTTAACCATGCATGACATGGAAATATCGGGCGTTGCCGCACCAGTTTTTAACGGGAATTGATGGTCGACCGTTCCTCCACAACTAGCATGTCGGAAACAATGCGCTGCACTCTTGGCGACAGCAGGGCCATTACGAGCGCTGCGAAATGTGACCGTGAGCCCTCGTTCGGCGCGGAACCGCTGCGCGCCTCCGAATCTCAGAAAGGTGTCGAGTATCCCACGGCCGGGCAACAGGTATTGCGCAAGCTGCAATGGTATTGGGAAATCTTGAATATGGAGTTCCTGCCGGCGAATTGCCATCCCGGCATTCTCAGCGTGTCCACCCCTACAGAGGCGTTCTGCGAGCGCACCATATTCTTTGGTGTTCTCATCTTGCTGTTCTGGGCCGTGTATGCTCTCATTCGCTCCACTGTTAGCTACACGCATAACTTATTGCTCCTATCGAGTGCTTGAGTCTTTGCAATGGAGCCACGCCTCAGTATCACAACCCGCGTGTCCTGTTAATTTTCATGAGACGAAACATAATGACCCCACAGCCCACACAGCGGACTGCTTCGCTCGCCGAGCTCCTCCACCTGCGCAATTTGACGCCAAGACGGATCCCCGACAAGGAAGCCAGATCTTCTTGCATTTAATGAATTTTTTCACTGTTTATTTATGCACTCCCTGCACGATATACTATCCTTTCTTAATTGCTTCAACAGCTGCTCACCGGCGGTGTTCTTTAGAACTTCTTAGGCACGAAGCGCAAACTTTGGTCCGCCCGCTGTCTTAGGCTCGCTTAGCACTTTTTTACCTTGCAGCGGGGCGCTCACACGAAAACGTACGTCCATAGGTATCCGGCCCCGCTCCGCTGCGAAGCTCGGGATATGCCGGGCTGTGCTCGGAAGATGCGCTGGGCCAATGAGACACTGCTCCTCTGAGGGGGGATGGTGGGGATGGGCGAAATTCGCCGCGTATCACTGAAAAGTTTAAGCTGGCTCAGTAGAGTTACATTATAAAAGTTGATACGTCCTACACCAGTGCTGGTTCAGTGGCTCAGAGACTCTTCTCTGCTCTATGTTTTTTGCCCGTCACCGACGTTCTTCTCCCCACCCAAACATTGGCTGCGCTTAGCTGAGCATCGAAAGTGCCTCCGTCGTTGCACACACGCAGGTCCATTGAGGCAAATAGCGCGCAAACCCCGCTGCCGCGTTCTTTCATAGGCCAGAGACCTCGAGTTCAACTGGCCAAGACCACGATCCGTAGCGGGGCCAATGCAGCGACTTTGAGCAGCCGTTAGCGAGCTGAACACTACCCTGGGCAAATCCCGGTTTGCGCCGCCTAACGGCAATTTGCTGCATAACGTAATGCGCCCTGCAACTTCACAAACGCGGCCCATGTCGCAGTAATAGTAGCACACGTTTTAGACGAAATGGCTCATATGACTGAAGCATGTTCAGTGTAGCTGAGCGTCATGCTGCAAGAAATCACAGTTTTATTCGTCACCGTAATCCGCAACGATTCAGTTACCCTCAACTTTAGCAGTGCCCAGGTGCCCTGACGCACCATGCAGGGCGTCATGCAGGGCGTCCTGGAGTTAAGCGAGAAGCTTCATGGCACTTAGTTGCAGTAAACAGAGTCCTGATCATGGCTTTCGCGCCACGCGTTATCCATTTTCAGTGAATTATACCAGTGTTTGTTTTTTTGGTTCAAAATTGCGCGGCTGGAAGGGCTCCCCGCGAAAGTACAGTCTTGCACTGGGTCGGGGCGTGGCCCTTAACCCTGCCACACAGGAACTTTGAGCCGATGCCGCACACAATTAATTCATAAAGGCGCGCTTCTACAATGTCCGCCAAGCATGTCTGAGACGGTACAATTCGCCATCGCCGAGCATACGGCTCCGCCGGGCGCTGCGGAGTGCAGCCTTGAGGCGCTCGTCACAAGAGCTCCGCTGGCCTGCGCAGTTCCCAAGAAGAGCCAATCTCCAACAATTACCGAGCGGCTGGGCGTAAAGTTGCAGTGGTACTGGGAAATTCTGAATATGGAGATTCTGCCAGCGACTTGCCATCCCGGAATCCTAAGTACAGCCACACCCACAGAGGCTTTCTGCGAGCGGACAGTATTCTTTCTGCTTGTATTCTTGCTACTGTGGATATCCTACATGTGTCTTCGCTCCATGATGTATTGCGCTTTAGGCCTTTTTGGTACTGCTTTGCAAAACTTAACCACTTAGAATACTACTTTTTCTGACATTCGGTTCCCGCACATAGGGAGCAGGCTCTAAATTATAGTGACCAATTTGAAGCAAATTTGCTTTGAAGCTTGTTTTTCTATTAAGGACATTGAGACGCTTGGTTAGTATGTTTCCAAGTGTCCAAGACCTTTCTCGCTGAGAACGTTGGAAGCATTATCAGTGTTATCTGAATATGTAATCCGATCAATTTGATCTTTACTACAACCTGAGGTGTGTTCGAGATAGCACAGGACTCGAGGTTCCCGATGAACTCGAGTCCATGTTCTAGTGTCGACACGCTCACCAATCGCGCGATGGCAGATACTTAAATGATTGCTCCACACCCTATGCACATGTCGAGTTTCGAAACACACACAGGGCGGCTCGAATTGTGCAATCTCTAAGTAAAGTTCAAAAAGCGTTATCATAGTCGCATACAAATATACATATACGGCTTCATTGTAGTTCCATAACTGCATCAATTAGAAAAGAGGGTTGACAAAGAAAGAAAGGAGAGTTCGTAGATCTGGTGAGGGCTTCTTGCTGCCGTTGAGGTAGCCTACAGGTTGTACCTGAACTCGGGGTTCTCGCGGTCGGTGAGCTCTGCTGGATCTGCGCCCTCGGGAAGTTTCTCGTTCTTCTTGTTTTTGATCCGGTTCAAAATGAGATAATTGATCAGCAGGATCACCAAGACACCAAATGATACTGCTGAGAGTGAGGCGAGGGCACGTCGACCAGATGGGGTATTAAAGTTCTTCTTCGTGAAGGCTTGCGGGCCTGCGATATTACCAACCGAGAAGCCGACCAGCATCACACTGTTGACAACGATTTTCTTGGTCACACCAGCACAGTTCGACGCAATGAGAGAAATGACTCCTCCATGAGCTACCTCCACCGACGTGTTGTACATGTAAGTACCGGCAAGCCGGGTATTCGGATCTTTACCCCAGACCAGCATACAGGCAGAGGCGACGTGCAGGGCACTAAATGGCAGAATATAAGCAAAGCGGTATTTGCGAAGCACACCCGAGAGGTACACGATCGCTATTATCGAGCAAGTGCCCAGTTTGATTCCACCCGGAATCATGCCGTAGAGCAATGACCGCTTGTTGCTTTGGAAGTTTGTGAGTTTGTTGTCTGCGTCGATGATGAATTGCTTCAAAATGAGGTTGATATAAGTGTTGATCGCTCCACCATTCAAGCTATTAAGTATGATGGCAAAGAACAGACAGGCAGTCTGCACAATGTCAATGGTGAAGGCTTCTAAGATTTGTCTCCATTCCACCTTCCGCCGCTTGAATTTGTGATTGTCCTCGTTGAAGTGAGTTCGGCGCATGGCTGCCTTTTCGCGAGCAGAGAGGAATCGTGCCTCTTGGGGACTATTTGGCACAAGCAAAATAAAAGCTACGCCAATCAACACCGTCATCAGCCCCAGAATAATAAACAAGATCCGCCAGCCCTTAATGGAGTAGTCGCCGCGCTCTTGCCGAGTGTAGAGGCCATAACCTACCGACTGCAAAAAGATAGTGGCGAAACCATTCCACGCAAACCACGTCTCGACCCAGCCGAATTGCTCGTCTGGATGAGTCCACTGGGCAGTCATCAGGGTAATAGTAGGCTCGCACATACTTTCAAGCAGGCCCAACAGAGTGCGGATAGCAATGAACCCGGCATAGTTCTGAGTACCTCCAGAGCACGCAGTAATGATACCCCAGGCGGTCAAAACGTAGCCATTCCAGTGAGGGCCTAGCTTCTCGAGGAAGGGCAAAGCAGCAATAATGCATCCAACAAGATACCCAATAGAGTACGACGAATTCACCCATGAGAACATGTTACCCTTCATCTTCAGATCTTGCCGAAGACCCATTACTGACCCCGCAGCCACGCAAGACTTGTCAAGATATTGCACAGCATACGAAATGCCCATGATCATATAGAACGAGCAACACTTGAACTTTAGCCAGCGCCATTCCCTGGGCGAGAGTTCATCGTAAGCATCGACGTCCGATGCTTCCAAAGATGAGACCGACGCAGACTCATCATTCTTGAGATCGGCGTGCTTTTCAGCGTCGTGGGGCTTTGAATGGTCCAGCTCCGAGACGGGCGAATCCGTGGGCGAGATGTGAGCTTTCTTGGTGATCCGAGCAAACATTTTTCTAAGTAAATGCGTATGAGACCAGTCCTTTATATACATAGTACGTATCCGCTTCATACTTTTCATGCAAGGTAATCTAGGGTCAGAAGCACGCGTGAGCACTAAATGCAACCCTAAGATGTACGTACATATGCAGGGTTTAAACTACAAGGTTTCGGCTCTCCACAAAGTCGCGCAGCCTAGACGTAGCTTCTGTCAAGGTCAATGTTGAAGGGCACATTCGCCAGCCTTTGAGTGAGAATCCACGCAGGCATTATTTCCTACCGTGTTATCTTTGTACTTGTTCTTATTTTATGAGTGCAATGTGGTAGCAGGGCCACCGGGCCAACGTGCGACTGAAAGTCAGGTTACGGGATCGCAGGTCAGGTCAAGACGTATGGAAGGGAACGTTCGAGGCTCGACCGAGCTCACTCAACTGGTTTAATGATAATCCGTTTGTGCGTTAATTCTCCACGTGCGGATATTTTTGTCATGACTAACACGCAAGAGTTCCCCCAGACCAGCGCCGTGCGCGTGTCATCCTCCCTGTAGATAATCCGGCCGGGCCGATTCGCACGATGCGAAGTTTGCGACGGATTGTTGGAATATAAACAGACTGTGTGCTGTGTTAGCTTAGGGAAATGGATGTGTTCTTTTACCGAAACGCAAACTTTTGTTGGATGTAATCCAGCGCTCTCGTTTTCGCAGAGATCTTTTTGTTTCATGAGCACTGCGGTTGGGGTTACTGATGCGAGTCACAACCGTTGTTGCCACGATGCACAGTCAGTGCGTCTCAAAATGAGCCGCATCGTTGGGCATGAAAGGACATGCTAGGGCCGCGGATGAGAAGGTCGATGTAGTCTAGAGTGAAAAGTGCCCGCCAACTTGATTACTTCGTACAGCATCTAGTCGAAAGAATGAAGGGCATTGTCATGAGCAGAACAATCCATGAAGTTGAAGCGAGTCATATGAGACAGGACGACGACGCCCCAGCTAAACGCGTGGGTGCATGTTCCGCGCGGCACTGTGAGGGTACGGGTCTTTTTTGACGATGATCAATGCTCGCGTAACACTGCTCTCGCTTTCCTACAGAAGATAACAAGTTCTCCATTTAGACTAAATTCAGAACTAAATTCAGTGTAAGGAAGAGGGCTCATGAAAACCCATGTGAGGTCGGGAAGGCCGGCAAAACGCTGCGCAGTGCTGGGAGTTCTAACCAATGCTCAGCTCACACTGTTTCAAAGGTTTACGGAGATTGCGCTAAGGGTTGAGTCCGTCAAGTCGGCGTAGCGACCATGAGATGCGTAAGTCCTCCTGATGCCGTCAAGATGACGTATGATCATCTGCTGCTAGCAGCGCCGTGCCATGCAGGAAAGATGCAGGTGGAACTCACCCGGCTCTCCGCTTCTCGGCTCAGGGCAACAACGCACACAGAGCGAACTGTGAATAGAATGCCTACGAATGCCTACGAAAAAGCGGGGGAAGTGGTGTTATACAGATTTTACCATTTGCTCCATGAACTAGCCACGCACGACATCCTTGTGTGATGGCCAGTGTAGCGCTATGAAGGCTCCTACGTAGCAACTCACCGCCCGGCGAATGTAGAGGTATTTTCTTGGTCAAAAAATGCACGTTTTTTTGACTGTGCAGCGTGATTTTCGGTTTCGAGCTCAGTCTGCTAACCTAGTAGCCTCACTGTTATAACTACATAGGGGGCTCTTATGCACAGTTTCAGCAAAGCTCTGCTCTCTGCTACTATTTAAGCGATCGCTCCTCGCTGTTTCAAACTTAGTCGTGGTGGTGGGGTCTAAAAAATGGGTGAACAGTGTAGCGGTCGACGCCTTGACAAAATGTTATTTGCATGAAATGCACTTGCCCTTGTACCTGCAACGACGAGGTACTTCAACGCCTGCAGGCTTGTTGCATTTTAGTTGCCCTGGCTACAGAAATGGAACACCCCGGGCTAGCGCGGGGTTGCTGCAAACAAGAGGCCACGAGCATTGTTTATTGCATGGTGTCTACCGCGCCAAAGAAGGCACTACTGTGTGCCGTTGACATCTAATTTCCTATCCTTTTTTTTTTTTGAGGGCGCAGGCAGCAGGCGGGGTTTTCAAAAGGCGAACGAGCGTCCTGATCTCGACACGGACGGAGTGGCATAACCCGTGCCCTGGTGACATCGTCGTTGAGAACGGGAAGCAACTGAGGTGCAAGAAGCGGCGCGTTCTCATGAAACCCGCAGTCCCAAAGTACCTCGAGCATACGGCGTTTGGAGCGCATGCAAAGCAACGACATCCCGGTCTGTTTAGCGACAATGACAGCGCCAGCACAGGCCTGGCGCAGATGCTGCCACAGCGCCTCATTTGGCGGCCGTCAGCGCTGGCACCTGAGGGCGTTGTGAAGCATATGGGTCCTGTTGTGGAGACCGGGGACAGAAAATGCCATTACATTGCGGACGCACCTTTTGCGCGTGGCTGCAGTGCGGTCTATTTCGAGGTACAGGTCGAAGCCATCAGCGGCGAGGCAGCTGGAAGCGTTTCTGTGGTGGATATAGGAGTCGAGAAGCGGGACATTAGCAGAAGGGGGGACCAGGTTGATATGTTGGTGCGGGAGCATTCATCTGAAGAACTCGACGACACCTCGGATCTCGAGGTGGAGGTGTCGCGCGGCTCTGACACGAACGTCTCGCTAACAGAACTGGAATTGGCTCAAACTGAATTGCTGGACGTAGGAGATGATGAAGGGCTGGCTGCAGACGAGGCGTCTGCGATGGTGAACACACTTGACGAGCGCCCTGTGTGGAACTGGGTTTGGAAGTCGGTAATCGGCGTACAGGTCTCTACGGTTGAGAAACCGCTTCTGCACAGCCATTCCGACCAAATAACTGAGCCATTTGCGGCGCCGCTTGCATTGCCGGTGCGGCTTGGCTTCTGCCTGGACCTGGCCTCGAACAGGGTGGTTCTGACCCGCGACGGGTGCATTGTTGCAAGTCGTAGCGTTGCGCGGGACCGGCCCCAGTGCAATGCGAACCAGCTGGGTCCCCAGGACGTGCTTGTCCCAATCGTCACCATTCAAAATGCCCGCGTGCGGCCTGTGTTTGGCGACGGCAGGCTCCCCAATGACGGCTTTTCATTTGACATTGCCGAGTACTGCCGTAGGCAGTTCAGCATGCCCAAGCTCTGCCGGTCAGTTAGCGACGCCGATACAGAATACATGTTGTCGCTAGTGACAGAATACATCGCTTTTTATGGCTACACAAAGACGGCGGATGCGTATGTGCGCCTTAAGCGGCGCGATCTACCAGCCAGCGCGGGGAGCGCTGAGTCGCGCCGGTGGCGGGCTGTGCGAGGCCGCATCCGCGAGCACATTCATGAGGGGAACATTGACGCCGTGTATAAGTTACTCGCCGAGGCGGGCGTTAAGAAATTGAGTCCAGACCTCGAGTTCAAGCTGGACTTCCACGCATTTGTGCAGCTGGTGCGCACCAGCTCGAATGTTCAGCGCGTGCTCGATGAGGGCCGCGTCTTGTTCAGCCGATACAAAGCCGATACGGACGAGGGGGTGCGTGCGAAGCTCGAGCAAGCGTCGGGGCTGCTCGTGTTGAACGACCCGCACAATCCCTCGCATAGAGCGTTATATGGTCCCGAGGCAGTCGGCGAGCTAACGACGGCTGTGCTAAGTGCTGTTTCCGAGGCAGAAGGCTCGAGCCAACTTCCAACGCTCAGTAAGATGCTGAGCGAAACGTGCTCCAGCCTCTTGACTTTGGCGCGGCGTGGGAACGGCACGGCCTCTGCCATGGCTGCAAAGCTATCTGAACAGGCCGGCTGGCATTACTGAGTTGCAGGCGCTCCGAATTGTGCTCTAATGCCCGACATATTTAAAATGCAATGAACGTATACGAATCACTCAAGAACGACGACAATCTGAAGTTATGAAAAGCAAATAGTTAGAAACCAACAAACAAAAACGGTATCAAAAACAAGAGACACGCGGCTCAACTGAAGCGGCGTATTTTTATTTCACGCGTTGGCCCACCTGATTTTTTTCCGGGGGCTCCATGCAATAGCACGCACACACCTCGGAATGTACGCAGTCTCGAATGCACCGGGTCAGAAAGTATGCACGCGACCCGATTGGCTCGTAGCCAGCAATTCACAAACGCACGACATGATAGGCCGTGATGCGGCGACCCTTGAAGCGCATAAAATTACCTGTATAGTGTGTGTATTACTATGGTTTATTTGAAGCAAAGCGCGAGCGCGTCGCGTGCAGACGCATGCGGCGGCGGCCCTTAACTTGGGGAGCTCAGTCGCAGCGCCATTAAGCAGTGCATGCTTAGATTAGCGGCGGGCCTATGTGGTGGGCGTGCGCACAGTCGAGGCAGGAGGAGGATTCATGTGTGAGTCACGTGCAGCCCTTGTCCCAGAGGACGGCCAATCAGAATAGCATTGAAAAACGTCGCGATCGCTGTTCGTAAGCGGCCAGGAAACTTGACCTCCACCCAGCCACAAATGATCCAGCTGCTCGCCTCACGGCCCGTGCTCGCTGCGTCGTCGTTGACTGCGGGCCTTTCAGCGTACTATGTGCACCTATATTGGAACCCGACCCACGCCATGACGGCCGCTGAACACGGCCTGCATGCCCCGAACTACCCGTGGCCTCAGTCGGGTCTCACGCAGACGTTCGACCACCAGTCGATCCGCCGCGGGTACCAGGTGTACCGCGAGGTGTGCTCGACCTGCCACTCGCTGGACTTCGTTACGTGGAGGCAGCTTGTTGGTGTGAGCCACACCGCGTCGGAGGTGCGCGAGATGGCTGCTGAGTACGAGTACCCGGATGAGCCTGATGATGAGGGCAACCCGCGCTCGCGCCCCGGCAAGCTTGCCGATAAGATGCCTGCGCCGTACCCGAACGAGCAGGCTGCGCGCGCGTCGAACCAGGGCGCGCTGCCGCCTGATCTGAGTCTGATGACGAAGGCTCGTCACAACGGCGTGAACTACGTTTTCTCGCTCATCACTGGCTACCCTGACGAGCCCCCTGCTGGCGCACAGCTTGCCCCGGGCCTTAACTACAACCCATACTTCCCGGGCGGCGGCTTGGGAATGGCGCGAGTACTTTTCGACGAGCTTGTTGAGTACGAAGATGGCACGCCTGCTACAACCTCGCAAATGGCAAAGGATGTTGTGACATTCCTGAACTGGTCGGCCAACCCTGAGCACGACGATCGCAAGCGACTCGGCATGAAGGCGCTGATCATCCTCTCGACCTTGTTCACCCTGGCCATCGGCGTGAAGCGCTACAAGTGGGCCAACATTGCGACGCGCAAGAACGTGTGGAAGGGTCCTGGCACTCCGAAATAATAAAAAGGCTGCTGAGCAACGATACACTTAGGTAAAAAAACTCCCCCCCTCTCCCCTACACGGATGGTAGATGTAGTAGGCACGATAATTATCATTAAACTCTGACGCTTGCGGGAAGCGCGAGGCCTAGCGGGCGCTGCTGGCGCCTGCACGTTTGTATAAGCTAAGAAACAATCGAAGACGATAGTCGGTGTTAGCCACGGAGCTGTGCTATGGAGCTGTGCTATGGAGCTGTACTTGTGCCAATTGTTCAGACATTTAAATTAGGTTGCCGAGTCATTATCACATGGACGGTGGATTGAGCTCCACTACAATCACGGTAGGCGCACTCAGCACATCAACAGCGATGAAAAGTGCACTAAGCTTCCCTATCCGATTGGTAGGCACCTTGAGCTTCTCTGAGCACATGGCGAGCTCCACTCCAGAAGAAACTAGGCGCCTTGTGTTTCACAACGCCGAGCGCTTTGCAAGCGCCAAGCGGGCTCAAGTGGATGGCTATGGGACCATTTCACATAGACGGTCGGGCACATCACGCTTCATCATAAGGATAAGTAGGCAAGTAGGCACATCAAGCTTTCTCACAGAGACGGGTAGGCATAATAAGCGGCACATTGGCCCACTAGGCTTCGTCACAGAGACGGCCAAAAACTACTGAGCGGTATTCAAACGGGTAACCAGCCCCGAGAATGCACAGCCGCTGAAGAGTTCAAGTGAGGCCCGGAATTACCCTTTTGCGCTCGACGGTGGGCACGCGCAGGCTGGCCAGCGCGCTTTCGCCGCCGCCGAACTCGCCGTCGGGCGAGTAGAACCGCGGGTCCAGCGCCTCGGCCTCGGAGTCCCCCGGCTTAGCCCGCGTCCAGAATCGCACGGACTTGTCGTTCGAGCCCGAGGCGAGCATGTGGCCCACGGGATGGTACGCGAGGTCCCACACGGGCCATGGGTGCGCCTTTGGAATCGACCACACCGGCAGAACATGCTTGGGGTCCTTTGTGGGCTGGTCCAAAAGGAAATGGTGGATACTGCCGTCGTGGGTGCCAGTTGTGAGCAGCTGTGAATGCACAGGGTGCCAGTCAAGGCACGAGACGTCGGCCGGGTGGCCTCTGAGCACCGAGCTGGCCTCAGGGTGCTCGGCCGAGCCCATGGTACGCAGGTCGAAGATGTGGGCTGTGTGGTCGCGCGAGGCGGCAGCAAGCAGCCGTTGGGAGCCGCCCGGCTGGAACTTGGTGCGCGTCACCGTGTTCTTGAACTCGTGCACGGTGATGAGCGGGCGGCCCTGGCGCGGGTCCCAGAAGCGGACGGTGTTGTCCTTGGATCCGGACACGACGAGCCCGAGCTGCGGGTGCCAGTCGACGCACTTCACGTCCCAGCCGTGGCCCTGCTTGCCCTTGAAGACGGTCTCCTCGGCCATCTGGGCAAACGACCAGATTTTGACGCTGCCGTCGTCGCTGGCCGTGGCGAATTTGGCGTCGGAGGGCGACCACGCGACGCCGCGCACGACCTCGTCGTGGGCGCGGTGCATCTTCACGTTGTTGAAGTTCGGCTGCCACACTTTCAGCTCGCCGTCCTGGTCGCCCGAGATGAGCCACTCGCCCGAGTGCGAGTACGCGGCGCAGCGCACGGCGTTCTCGTGCGCCTGCATGACCATTTCGAAGCCGAAGTTCATGCCGTGCCACAGCGTGAACTCTCCGTTCATGGCCCCGGCCAGCAGGCGCCGGCCCTCGGGCGTCCACGTCAGCGCAAACACGGGCTGCTTGCTCTTGTTGACGGACGCGTGCGCGAACTTCGTCGCCAGCGACGTGGCTGGCCGCAGGCAGTGCGGCGGCAGCATTTCCGTGGCGAACCCGGGCTGCGCACGCAGCCCGCGGCCGTTAGCCGGCGCGGCGCGCGCCGCCTCGACGCCGAGACGGCTGAACTCGCTGCCGTGGTCGACGACCTGCCGCGATGGCTCCATGATTAAGAGGCCGCTGTGGCCGGGCGGTTCAAAAGGGCCTCAGCTTCGAGGCGCCAGGGCCGAGTCAAAAAAAGCGGCGCGAGCGGGTTTTGGGTGGGGGGAAATGAGGGGAATAGACAGCGAGACACATTGGCCGCAGCGGGCGCAGCGGGCGCAATTGGTCGCTTTGGCGTAGTGTGTTGGTAGGGCACTATTAGTGGTCTGGTGCAGTCATCACGGTGCTACCCAGTATGAAGCAGTAGAGCTATCCAGTATCACGCATTGATTTATGGTGCTCTCCAGTATTGTTAACGCCGTGACATGGAGTAATGACTAGTCGCTTTGTCGCTTTTTGTTGGTGTGACGCTATCAGCAGTCTGGCGCAGTCATCAAGGTGCGATCTAGTATGACATAGTATGGCACAACAATTGCACTGTAATCCACAATATAAACGGCAGCATAAACGGCGCTATGAATGTCGTAGTAGCAGCGCAGAACACACGCCGCTCTTCAGTCATTGTAGTGCAGCAGGTTTGGTGCTCTTCGGTGGTTATGACCTATTTCTTGTTCTATGGCGCCCTATAGCGCAGTGTGTGATGCACAGAATTAAGCGTTTAGTAGGCCGGGCCATACTGGTAGTCAGAGTGCAGAGGCTGCCCGCGAATGAGCTACTTGAGCCGCACCACTGCGCTCAAGCATGCGGCTTCGCTTCGCGCTAGGGTTACTCACCGCCGCGAACGACTCGCAAGCTATTTCGATTGCACGCTGCGCGCATTGTCCTAGCGGAAGGCGGCGTGCGTGTGCCGAGGGGCTGAGCCGCCTTTTCGCAGGCCCGACGAGGCAGGTACCAGCGCGCCAAGGCGCGCGCATTCTCCCAGCAGCAGCGTCCACCGCCGTTCGTACCAGCAGCCACCCACCCTAGCCCCCCTCAGCAGCACCCGGTTTTGGTGCGACACAGACGATGTTTCTCGACGCGCTGCGCATCACGCCTGAAATCAGGCTCGCGCGGCCCAGCGCGACGCCGGGCTCGCTAATCGAGGGCACGCTGTACATCACGGCCACGGCCAAGGAGCCCGTCACGGTGAAGGAGATCTGGGTCGAGCTCAGCGGCTCGGCCGAGCTGAACGGCAACGTCACGCACTACTCGGCGGTCCCGAACGAGGCGGCGCCTGTGCCCGGGACGTCGAGCCCGTCATTCCAGAACGTCCCGGAGTCCTGCCGCGTGTCCGTGGCGCTGGCCAAGACGCGCGTCTGCGTGCGCGCTGAGGCGTCGCAGTTCAGCGCGGGCGTGCACGCCGTGCCGTTTGCGATCCCGGTCCCGCTCGACTGCGACGGCGCGCCGCTGCCGCCGTCGTTCGACGCGCCGCGCCTCGGCCTCTGCGCGCGCTACGCCGTGGCGGGCTCGCTCAAGCTGGCGCCGCTGGTGTCCAGGAACGACCGGCAGCCACTCAAAATCGTGAGCCCCGCGCCGCTGGCCGCGCCCGCACCGAGCGCCGCACAGCGGCTGCTGCGCGTGCAAACGTGGGAAAAGGCCTCGACGCGGCTGTGGCCCAGGCTGCGGTACTACCTGGGCGCGAACACATCCGCGCACGAGTCGGAAGTGCTTCTTAACGTCGCGCTGCAGGACATCAATCTCGGGCCCAACGCCGTGGCGTATATCCAGGACTCGCTGCGCCTGGCGGTGACGCCCTCCCACAGCGCCGTCACGCAGCAGCTGCTCGTGGACTGCGTGCGCGTCGAGCTGTATTCTGAGGTTATGCACCGGCGCGACAGCGCGTCGAGCGCCCGCTACACGGTTTTCCGCGCGCGCAACATCGACTTCCCCGTGGACTTCGACGCAACCACGCACGAGGCCGACATTACTGCCGTGCTCAGCGGGGCACGCGTACCGGACACGGTCGCCCCGTCTCTGTTGCTGCGACGCATCGACGTGCAGCACTGGCTGTATGTCCGAGTGGGGCTGCGGAGTGCAAGTCCCGATGGCACCCGACAGGCCGTCGCGCACACGAAGCTGGAGATGCCGGTCAGAATTACATTTGCCGACCGAGAACAATCCCTGCTTCCCTGAAGCTGCAGAGGCTGGTTAAAGCTGCGTTCGACGACCGCGAACAATCCCTGCTTCCCTGAAGCTGCAGAGGCTGGTTAAAGCTGCGTTCGACGACCGCGAACAATCCCTGCTTCCCTGAAGCTGCAGAGGCTGGTCAAAGCTGCGTTCGACGACCGCGAACAATCCCTGCTTCCCTGAAGCTGCAGATGCCGGTCAAAATTGCGTTCGACGACCGCGAACAATCCCTGCTTCCCTGAAGCTGCAGAGGCTGGTCAAAGCTGCGTTCGACGACCGCGAACAATCCCTGCTTCCCTGAAGCTGCAGATGCCGGTCAAAATTGCGTTCGACGACCGCGAACAATCCCTGCTTCCCTGAAGCTGCAGAGGCTGGTCAAAGCTGCGTTCGACGACCGCGAACAATCCCTGCTTCCCTGAAGCTGCAGATGCCGGTCAAAATTGCGTTCGACGACTGCGAACAATCCCCGCTTCCATGAAGTAGAAGATGCCGGTCAAAGCTGCGTTCGACGACCGAGAATAGCCCTCATTCTCGGCCCAAATTCACGCATACATGTTTAAGGGTTTTTGTTTTTAGGTAAAAAGCGCGCACTTGGCGCGTGCTGCGCAGCCGCGGGTGAGAATTGGCCTGAAAAGTCGCAGAGGTCAACGCGGCCAGCCAGCGCGCGTGCCGCGCCTATACAGCATCGAGTCGCGTCCTCGCAGGCTACATGCATGACGCGCGCAGCTGCACCGTGGTCACCACCGCGCGTGCCGGCTGCATCCCGCTGACATCTGACTTATGCATAAACTTATCGTATCGCCACGCCGTGATTGGCCTGCGGCACGGACATGGCGTTTTTTCAAAGGAGGGCGGTCGCGAAAGTCATCACAGACGGCGTTGTCGCGGTTCCTCGCATGACGGCGGCGGGCCTTGCCCTTGGTCACGCTGGCGGGGCGGGGAAACGGCGTCTTTCGAAATAAAGCACCACCATCCCGAATTAGAAAGTAGCCGCTGGGCGGGGGCCAGGCTGTGCAAAAGCCTGCTAGTAATGAGCTGTGTTGTCAATGAGGCGGCGCGAGGCATGCGCTGGTCCGGCACTGAAGTACCAAGCGAAAGGGCATCCCGAAAGAAAAGCGCTAGCCGCCAGATCACACAGCACTAAGAGTCCTGGCACATCACACTATTGTCACGCACTGCAAGCGGTATCTTCGCCGTCCTGCTAGATGCGGCGAGCCGTGCCCCTTCTCGGCAGTGTTGGGTGCTGCGGGAAGACAGGGCAACAAACCATCTAATCTTTGTAAATACAACTACCAGCGAAACCGGCTTTTTATCTGTATTTGTGGCCACGCCGGCCTCTCCCACAGGCTGCTCGTGCGCGCCATAGGCTACCCGTGCACGCCAGAGCCTGCAGCATGCAGGGGGCAACGCGGGGGCGATCCATGGCCGGCAACGCCGGGAAGACGCGTTCGACGTCCCAACCCTTGCCCCAAATTGTAGCGGGTAGGGGTTTTGGGGGGCCTAAAAACCCTGTCACGGCTTCCTGAAATATGCTCTGAACCCCAGACTGCGAGGGTGGTTCTTGACTGAATACAACATGACCGGAATGGTGCGCCCGCCGCGGAAGTTTTTCGGCGTTCTGCTGCTGCTCGTGATCCTGGGCAATGTCTGGTACCTCGGCAAAAAGCACGCGCCACGCGAACTCAGCAATCTGTACCCATCGTCGACTTCCAGCACCGGTGGAGACGCAGGCGCTGTCTACGGCGCGCCAGCCTCGGGCGAGGAGCCTGAGAGACCCATTTCCGGCAACGGCCCCAAGGGCGTGCCCCCCTACGGCACGAAGTCGTACTCAACAAAGGCGGCCGTGCCCACGTCGCCAACTAAGGATGGCTACAAGCCGGGGCACGGCGGACAGGCTGGTCAGCAAGCCCCCGGCGGCGACGACGCTCATGGCAGCGCCGAGGTCCACGATTCTTCCTCCAGCGAGGGTTTTGATGCATATAAATCGGGGATGGAGGCGGTGCGCCGCGTCCTCGACCAGATCGCCGAGTTCAACCCCGGCGTGGGCCCGTTGAAGACCTACAACCGCGACATCAAGGGTGACACTGACCTGACCGATATCGGTGAAACGCCTCCAACGTCCACGATGCTCTCCATGTACTTGCAAGTCAGCGACGATGACGTCTCGAAGGTGAAGTACTTCCACGAGAAGGTGATGGAGCTGTTGCCCAGCCAGACGGTGCCAAAGGCATTCACGGGGCGCGGCGTCGTGATGACCGGTGGTGGCAAGTACTTCCCCATGGTGCTGACTGCCATCAAGTGGCTGCGCGAGGTGAATAAGGACATCCCCATCGAGGTCTTCATGGCTGACAATAGCGAGTATGAGGCGAAGTTCTGCGATGGCCTCTTCCCCACGCTGAAAGCGTCCTGCCGCGTGGTCGAGACTATTTACGGGCCGCAGCTGTCGGCGAAGCTCGCCTCCAAGTACGCGCTGAAGCCGCTCGCCATTCTCGCGTCGCGCTTCGACGACATGTACTTCATGGACGCCGACTCGCTGCCGCTCTACGACTTCGAGCCCATCTTCGACTCGCACGTCTATACTGACACGGGAATGATTTTGAACGGTGACTACTGGCCGCGCTACATCAGCCCACGCTTCTACGAGGTGGTTGGCAAGAAGCTGGGCGGCCGAGCCCGTGGAAACAAGGACTGCTCCGTGCTGCTGCAGGCCGATCGCGAGGGCGCCGTGCCTGGTAAGAGCACCGAGTCTGGCCAGGTGTTTGTGAACAAGTCCCGGCACATCAAGTCGCTGCTGCTCGCAATGTACTACAATCTATTCGGCCCCGACGTCTATTTCCCGCTCCTGATGCAGAACGGCCACGGTGAGGGTGACAAGGACACGTATGCGGCGGCTGCAACTATTGTCGGCGAGCGGTTCTACCAGACGCAGCGCCGGCCAGTGACGCTGGGAATCGGCTACCCAGGCGGTTACAAGGGCTACGCCATGGTACAGCCCGACCCCATCACAGACTACGCGCGTCATGAGCAGAACAGCGATGTGGGAGAGCGCTTCTTTGCATTGCACGCGAACTCAATCAAGGCGAACGCGAAGTATCTGCTGCAGAACCATGACGAGACCGTGCGCGGACATCCGCCGCTGCGAAAAATGCGCTACTTCGGGAACCTGGACAATGTCGAAAAAGAAGTACTTTCTCGCGACGACATTGAGCTCCGCATGTTCAAGACGATGACGAGCGTGACCTGCGACTGGGCCCACGCCGATGGGTATGTGCCGAGGGACTGGGAGACCGAAGACACGGGCCGACTGTGTCGTCTCCTGAAGCAGCATGTGAAGTGGCTGGCTGCTCATCCTGACTTCACTGGAATGCCCGACGGCAGCTTCGAGATCGACGAGAAGCCGTGAGGCATTTCCACCATGCGCAAGCTCAAAATCCATTCTTGGCGCCAGTCAGCGCCTCCGAGCATTTTTGCATATGTGTTAGACTCGCACACGGACACTTCCAGTTCTAATGTATTACACAAAAACACTCTAACAAGAAGATGCTAGAGCGGTTCTTTGCTGAGTTGCTCAGCGGCATAAGATTGTAGTCACACTAATTAAATGGCTAATGCAGCAGCGGAAAGATGTTATACTGTGTGTGTGTGGCCCACTACTACTGTAAGTAAGTAAGTGGCTGTGTCGCCTGGCTTGCGTAGTCGCCTACAGTGGAGAAGCCCAGCCAAAGGGCAGCAACAACGCCTTTTCTGCAGACTAGGTTCTCAGCGCAATTGCTTCGGTTCATCCGCCTTTTATCACGCCTGGCTCTGTTTTTCATTTGTTGTTGGCAGCCGCCGCCGCCGCCGCCGCCGCCCACGGATTCTCGTCCCTGGGGTCCCAAACACCTTTCTCCGACACAATCGCAGTTATGAGATCGCGTGGAGTCACGTCGAAGGCAGGGTTCCAGACGTCGATTCCCGGCGCAGCAATTTGCTGGCCATTGATGTGCGTCAGCTCGATGGCTGGGCGCTCCTCAACAACAATGCCTTCACCACTCCCCGTGCCGTAGTCCACTGAGGTGGTCGGCGCGGCTACAACAAAGGCTATATTGTGATGCTTTGCCAGCACCGCCAGCTGGTAGGTGCCTATCTTGTTTGCCGTGTCGCCGTTGGCGGCCACGCGGTCAGCCCCCACGACCACAAGCTTGATGTTGCTGGTCTGCCGCATTAGAGCCGCGGCCATCGAATCTGTCACGAGCGTCGCCGGAATGCCGTCGTGAACAAGCTCGTACGCGGTCAGGCGCGCGCCTTGGTTGTAGGGCCGCGTTTCCAGGGCGTACACTCTGTCGAGCAGGCCCGCCTCGTGCAGCGAGCGCACAATGCCTAGCGCAGTGCCAAAGCCTGCCGTGGCCAAGCTGCCGGTGTTGCAAATCGTCACAACGCTGATTTTGCCCTTGTGGCTACGGCGCACGTAGTCCAGGCCGTGCTTTCCAATGGCGCGGTTATCGGCTATGTCCGCTTGCAGCATTTCCTGGGCCAGATCGAGCAGTTTCTCGCTGATTTGCGCGTCGGCAACGTCCGCGAGCTGGCTTTTGATGAGCGCGGCGGCCTTGCCGAGATTCACCGCCGTGGGACGCGCCCGAACGACGTACTCAAGCTGCTCAACCGCATATTTCCGGGCCTCCGGGCCGCCGTAGTGCGCGACGTCGACGGCCACGCCGAGCATTCCCACTATCGCAATCGCTGGCGCCCCACGCACAACCATGCGGTGAATCACGTCGTAAGTCTCTTGCGCATTCTGTACGCGCACGTACTCGGTTGCGTGCGGCAACTTCAGCTGGTCGAGCACGTCCAAGCGCAGGCTCGCGCGGTCAAACTTGATAGCCTCGAGTGACATCTCGCAAGTGGTTCAACCAGCAGCAGTACAGACGCCTGACAAACACACAAACAAGTCTGTTCGGGAGTTCCCAACTGGCTCTGGCTTCACGAACTAGCAGCAAGTTTAGCAAGTTTAGCACAACACGAGATGGGTATCAAAAAACAGCCCCACTCACGGGTAAGTCATGTATGTTGTTGTCATTCTGAAAAAACGATTGTCGCAGCCAAAGCCAAGCAAATTTACACAGCGAAAAAAAAAAAAAAAGAAGGCTCTCAAGTAGAATGTTCATTTCACTGATACTACTACTACTATTGGATACAAAGACTATTAACAAGTCCACATTAGATACTTTGAGTTAGGAAATAGTTTAGACCGCGACCTCCTTGTCGATGGCATGAGTGTCGGGCTCCTTGGCCGCGTCCCACTCCTGGCCTTCCTCATCGAGGTAGCCGGCGTCGCTGCGGCGGATCGAGAGCGACGGCTTGACCGTGGCCTGGTCGATCGTCCAGTCACGCAGAGCAACCTCGCAGTCGTGCAGGATCTGCTCGGAAGCCTCGTAACCGTCGTAGCTGGGGCGGACCTCACCGGGGGTGACCGGCGTGTCGTCCAGAAGCTCGAGCAGAGCCTTGCCGTAGCCAGCAATGAGGGCGATCTTCTCGCAGTGCTCGCGCGTGCTGTCGAACTGGTAGTTGAACGCAGCCTTCAGCTTCTCACGCGTGATGTTGGACAGCTGAGCCTCGGCAACCAGCGACTCGGCCTCGGCGCGGACAAGCTCCTGCTCAAGGACAACGATCTTCTGCGAGTTGGGCTCCTTGTACTTGAGGTGGGCGATCTGATCGGTGATCTTCTGCTTACGGTCCCGGCTGGGCTGCACGGAGGCCTCAATGTTACGAATGCTCTTCAAAGTGACACGGTACATGTCGTACTTGTCAATGTACGCGTCCTCAAGGTAACCGATCTCGTGGATCAGCACACCAAGCTTGTCAGTGACATCACTAACATCATCATCCTCAGAGCCCTCGCCCCAGAACGACAGCTGCTTGGCAACCTCCTTACGCTCGTTGCCCACAAGCTCGATGGAGCGCATGACGTTCTTCTCCATCTTCACAAGCACAGCCAGACGGCGGGCAAGCTCAGGGCCGAAAGAGCCAGCCGTGGAGCGGCGCAGCGAGTGCGACAGCGAACCCTTGCCGAAGAAGCGGTTCGTCTTCGTCGAAGACGGCGGGGGAGGAGGGGTCTGCAGATCCTGCGCGGTAGGCGCGCGAGCAGCTCTCAGCGAATACGTACGATGCATGGTCTAAGGCAACAGAGAACCTGGGTGTGGCGAGGGGAAGCGGATGCTTAAATGGTTATAACGTGAGAACGCTTGCTGAGCTAATCGTATGCAGCCCACAGCCAGTGCTTGCTGCCGCGCGCAGCGTCGCCCAAAAGGGAATGCTCTAATCAAAGATGCAAAATGCCCCTGCCCTGTTGCATAATACCCTGCAGACCGGCGCGACGTGTGTCTGGCTCATCCTATATTGTAGCCCCTAAACATCTGTGGGGCAACAGTTGCAGTAGCAGGCGCCGTTGACAAATGTCGCAAATTCCAGCGAGGTCCATTCGTTTAGCGCTGTACTAGTCGTAAGCCCTACATCGTTGACGTGCTTCGTTGCACCCTAAATTAAACGCAGAGATGAGTGATGCACCGCAGGACAACGATATCACGCATGGCAAGCTTGGCTGCGAACCCTTACCACGCCGCGTCAGACCACGAGTACACAGGGGATCTTCCCAGTCGAGATGGGCGAAGCGCCAGCACTGTGCGCCATGCTGCTACCACTTTAAGGCAGCCATGTTCTTTTTAAGATGAACCCTCGGGCCTACTTAGTTTGCTAACGCGCAGTCATCCTGGCGAGAATGCTGGAAAGAAGCACCTCGAGACGCTTGTAGACAATCCATGCGTGGAGCATGATCACCAACCTTTAGTGTCACTTAATTATCAGGCTTACTAGGCTTTTTAACAGAGCTGACATTTTACTTTTACAGAAAATTGTTGCCCCAGTACATCTTTGCATCGACACTTCGCAGATTTCCTTGCACACATAGGAAGAAGTCTTGCACCACCGGCAGATGCTTGCGGCACTAAAAGCAATTGCGTAGCCGCAACTTCTTCCCACAAGTAATGATGCCCCGAGCTGATCCCAGCCCTGCGCCCACGGTATACCCTCTAGATTAATAATGAGGCAGAATTCCGAATCCGGATTCTGATCATGCAATAAATAGAGGCGGGGTATGTGGGAATGCACACATTGTGTCAGGCCCCTTCGCAGAAAACATAAACCTCAGTAATACCGGTTAAAGGCCACACGCACTCGTCAGTTACACACTTTAGTATTCCTTATATCAATATGCGGCTGCGTGGCGCAACGTATTTCACGGCCGGCTGGCTTCCGACGTGGTCACTGTCCTCCGATTACCGCGCTGCACTGCAACTGCAAGCATTGACCGTGCCCTAATTGGATGGCATGCATGTTGATGCATGTAATGGTGGCTTTTAATCCAAACAAAGAGCAGAGAACCACATGCCGCTCATAACTATCAAAACGGGCCCGCACGGTAATTAGGATCGTCTTCCTCTTAGTACCGACGTCATGCCGCTACAGAGCCACGACGCTCTTATCCTGTTCAGATCAGCAGGCATTCCATCGATGGCTCGCAATGAGATACGCCTGGACATTCATAGCTGTATATAAATTGAGCTGGCTTGGCGTGTGCAAAATCATTGTAGGTCCTTCTCTTTTCGCTGCCACATTACCTCTGCCGCATTCCGTTAACCAAATACCCATGCGCGCGTGCCCCTTGCTAGGCCACACACACTGCATTGGCGCGTCCGCGTATGCAGCCGTATCAGGGAGTATACTTTTGCATGCATGTGACACGACGGCACCCAGCGTTTAATCTAGATACACGTCGCGTGCGACATTGTGGAGATGCTAGTATCAATCAGAGTGCTGGTGGCCAAGTGTCTTGACACATTCGTAGTGCTGGTGGTGAAGTGTCTCAATACATGGCGTGACCACTTGTGTGTAAATATATCTGCCTAAAATTTTAGCAGTCGTGTTTTAATTAAGAGTCCAATGACCAGTCGGAATCATAAGCTCGCTTTGAAGGCGTGCAAAAATCGGCCACGGTATACCCCTGAATTCATCTTGAGTATCTGAGACTCATGCCAAGGCAACAATTCCTACATCTTGCCGGTCGCGCCGCCACCACCACCACCAACATCACCACCAGCTATATTGCCAGCGCGGAGAAGGGCCCCCTTGCAGTGACAGCGTGTTGATTAGTCACATGCCGCGATCGGAGCAAACCGCACCGCAACCGGCCAGACTTCATAGCGTCTTTGACAACTCTTGCGTATCAGCATAAGGCCGCTGTACAATGGCATGCTTTTCTTTTCTCTTGACGCTCTTCTATGGACCATGAGGCGTCTCCAGGTCGCGCACAGTAAGGTATACGTTCATCCATGATGGCCCCCGCATCCCGCAGGCCAGCTCGTAGGACTTGTCATGCCTCAATTGATGCAACAACAGCTCGTTTGCAGGGTACGAAAGCACTAGACACGCGTGTTCGCGGCTGCCAATTCAGCCAATTACGGCCGTTCGAAAGGCGCTCACAAATTAGTCACGCGCCGGGCGATTCATATGACACACTGTTTGTGGATCTGCGACGGCTGAAAAAAAACCGAGGCTTCGACAAGATGCTGAAAACTGCTGCGCGCCGTAATGCTGCGCGTGCTTGGGGCCTCCGGACCTATTCGAGCGACGAGTTGAACCGCCACTCCAAAATCGTGACACAACCCAAGTCTCAAGGAGCATCGCAGGCCATGCTTTATGCCACCGGCTTCGAGGACGAGGACTTCAATAAAGCGCAGGTCGGCGTGTCCAGCGTGTGGTGGAGCGGCAACCCGTGCAACTCACATCTCCTTGATCTGAATTTCAAGGTCAGTGAGGGCGTAAACAGCGCAGGGCTCAAGGCAATGCAGTTCAACACCATTGGCGTGAGCGACGGCATCTCAATGGGCACGAAGGGCATGCGCTACTCGCTGCAGTCGCGCGAAATCATTGCTGACTCCATTGAGACCCAGACGCTGGGCGAGCATTACGATGCGAACATTTCGATTCCCGGATGCGACAAAAACATGCCCGGCGTGCTCATGGGCATGGGCCGCATCAACCGGCCCAGTATCATGGTCTATGGCGGTACGATTATGCCTGGCTTCAGCACTTGTGGTGCCAGCAAGGGCGAGGTGATTGACGTCGTAACTGCCTTCCAGAGCTACGGCGCATATGTTGGAGGATCCATCTCCGAGGAGGTTCGCAAAGACACTGTGCGCCATGCCTGCCCAGGCCCCGGCGCCTGCGGTGGTATGTACACTGCCAACACAATGGCTTCTGCGGCCGAGGTGCTGGGCATGTCCATGCCCGGCTCGTCCAGCGCGCCGGCCATTTCGAAGGAGAAGGCGGAGGAGTGCCACAATGTGGGTGAGGTCATGCGGAATCTGCTTGCCAAGGATATCAAGCCGCGGGACATCATGACGCGCAAGGCCTTCGAGAACACCATTGCATACATCATTGCCACGGGCGGGTCCACGAACGCCGTTTTGCATCTGCTGGCCATTGCCCACTCAGTGGACGTTGAGCTGACGATTGACGATTTCCAGCGCATCTCCGACTCGACGCCGCTCCTATCGGACTTCCGACCTTCGGGCAAATACGTCATGGCTGACCTGCAGAAATTCGGCGGCACGCCGGCGGTGATCAAGTTCTTGCTGTCCGAAGGCATTCTTGACGGCTCCACGCTCACGGTGATGGGCAAAACTCTTGCTGAGACTGTCGCGGACCTGCCCGGCCTTCCTGAGAATCAGCCTATTGTACAGCCCGTGTCGAACCCGCTCAAGCCAAATGGACACCTCCAAATTCTGCGCGGCTCGCTTGCGCCAGAAGGCGCCGTGGGCAAGATCACTGGCAAGGAGGGCCTTCGATTCGAGGGTATTGCGAAGGTCTACGACGACGAGGACAGCTTCATCACGGCTGTCGAGCAGGGTGAGATCAAGCGCGACGAGAAGACCGTCGTCGTGATCCGCTACGAGGGTCCTAAGGGTGGTCCCGGAATGCCTGAGATGCTGAAGCCCAGCTCGATGATCATGGGCTACGGGCTCGGCAAGAACGTTGCTTTGTTGACCGATGGTCGCTTCTCGGGTGGCTCTCATGGCTTCCTTATCGGCCACATCACGCCTGAGGCGGCTGTGGGCGGCCCCATCGCTCTTGTTAAGAACGGTGACAGAATTGTAATCGACTCCGAGAAGAACAGCATTGATATGTTTGTGTCGGAGAAAGAGCTTGCTGAGCGTCGCGCTAAGTGGACAGCGCCCGCTCCGCGATACACGCGAGGCACTCTCGCCAAGTACTCGAAGCTCGTCACCGACGCCTCTCACGGCTGCGTCACGGATGACTTCGAGCGCAAGAAGGCGAGGAGCGAGTCTGCTATCTAGTTTACTGGACCATTGTAACAAAGAATCAACAAAAAAGTGTGTGCATTGTGCCATACGCGTATTTAGCAGGGGCTGTTCGTACCCGAGAGCTCTTTTCTTTCTTGGCATTTAGTCAAAAAAAAAAAAAATTGCAACATTGAAATGAGCGCATTTAATCGAATCTTATGAATTAAAGGGACCTCTGCCGCCTGGCATCCAGCACTATAGTAGCGACAAAAACGCTTCGCCTCGCCGCTTCTCGGCCTTTAATGTGATTGTCAGGCTGCACATGCACAGGCACAGGGCGGCGCGTTTCTTGTCAGCCAATACTTTTCGACCCCATCAACACGTCCTGTAAGCAGACAGACGCGCGCCACGTGGGAGAACGCGTGTGTTCCACGCATTTTTAATTAAGGGGTTGAGAAACCGTTATATAATAATAATAGAACAAGGGATGAGCGTCATATATAAAGAACGGGAGAGAGAGAGAGATCTATCGATGCGGCAATCACACATCTGCTGGGTAGTTTGCGGTGGTCTTCGTTGATCCTTCGAAGCGGGCAACGATAATCTGTCTGCCCCGCACTAGTGTGTTTCCAAACAACCCTTCTTCGTGAGCCTTCTTCGCCAGCCATGGCTTGCTGAGACGCTTTCCAGTGTACCGCTGCGTTGATGGACTGCGGGCCTGGTTTCTTTGGAATTACTTTTGCAGTAACTCTGGAGTGGGGGCCACTTCAGAATCGGGAACCGCTTCTGTTTGCGTAGAGGTGTGCTGAGTGGGGCCGTAACCGCCCAAACATTGTGATGAGGCGCTTTAGCAGTGTGATCAGGATTCTAGAAGAATGAAAGGACGTGAAGAAGATCATTTGTGAAGGAGATTCATGTTCTTTTTTTGGTTCTAAGATTAACAACTACTACTGCGCTTGATCACAATAAATTAAGGAGTGTACGTTAGTTGGAGCGCGGCGATGCTCCCGGCAAATTTTACAGGTTCGCACCTCAAACGAAATGCGGGATGCAGATGGATGCCGAAGATCCACCTCCGAGGGGTTGTTGAGTCGAGTTTAACGTCGACGTATGTCAAGCAATGCAGAAGGTATCAGAAAAACAACGTGGCAGAGAGCCACGGCCTTAGCTGGACTGCGAAACGTTCAGCCAGCGCTGAGCCGTCGCGTTGGCCGCAGCCACGTAAGACTCAACAAGAGCGTTGGGGAGGACCTCAGTGCTGTTGATGGACTGGTAGTCAGGCAGAATCTGCGTAGCGTTCGTCGTGTTCAGGACCTTGCTAAGGGCCTGGTAGTACAGCTGGTATCCGAGGTCCGTGAAGTGAAGACCGTCGGTCAGAAGGTCGCTCAGGACGCGGTTCTTCGGGTTGCCCTTGGCACCAATGAAAGTGCTGTTGGCACCGCGCGTTGAGTTCGAGCTGCTGCTCGAGTTCGTCGCGTTGCTCGGGGCGGTGAGGTTCGTCGAGTTCGTCGAGTTGGCGAACGTGGCGTTGCGGTTGCCAGCAACAACAGTGCGGTTGCCCGAGCTAGTGGCATTGCGGGTAGAGTTCGTGCTGTTGCTCGCGTTGCTGCTGCCGTTGCTGCCGAACGTGAACGGGTTCAGCGAGCTGCTCTCGTTCAGGTACGAGCGGAACACGCCCCACAGGTCAACGAAAGGAAGATCAAGCTCCTGAGCAACGCTGCGGGCAGCGCGGTTATAGAGGTAGAAGTCCTTGTTCGTGGCGTTCGCGCGGTCCTCGTCAACGATACCCTGGCCGACGACAACCACGTTCTCAGAGCTCTGCGAAGCGGCCGAGGCAATGGCCTTCAGGTTCTCGCTGTAGCTGCTCAGAGGCACATGAAGCTGCTTAGTGGTCTGCGCGTCCTCGTTACCGAGGAAAACGACGCTCCACTCAATGGGGGCCTCACCAGTGCCGGAAAGGACGGGCTCAATGATCTCGCTGTAGTCCTCGGTGTTGTATCCGGTGAAGCCACGGTTTACAACATCGTACTTGCGCACGTACTCCTTCTGGAGCTGGGGAACAATTCCATTAGGGACTTCAACGGACTCCTGAGTGATCGAGTCACCAAGAAGCAGAAGCTGCGGGAAGTATAGCGAAAGCTGCATTATCGGTGTCGGGTGGCTGGTTGGATAGCGGAGTGGTTGGTTCGATCCTGATCGATTCGGTGGCTGTTCAACCTGCGCTATATATACCAGCAAAGCCGCCGTACTTAACGCCCCAGCAATGATCAGCAGCTGGTGCCGGAGGAATTAGGGCGACTCCCAATGGGGAAGTCCGGGTTGCGGTTCATTGCATATATGCGCTGATCTGTGCATATATCTGTCGAGTCAGGTGCGGGGCGTCGGGCAAATTCCGATCACGTCATCCACTTGAGCAACGTCGGCATGCCTCTGGCGGATGCCCATCAGACCTCTAACCACTACCTTAAGGCCCTGTACACACAGAGAGTGAAGTCCTGGTGTTTATTCGAATAAGCTATGTACTCAATCTACCCACCACGTATCTCGCGTTGAACTTTCTTTGGGGACACTCTATAGATCACACCACCGCGGCCCCAGGTGCATGCCGACCAAAGCCCGGCTTTGTCAGAGATTTTTCTGCCCCTAACCTCTTAATGTACCTTTAGTGGAATGAGGGCATGTCTCGACGCTGGGACCACAAACCTGCTCTTTTTCCGCTTTGAGCCGCGAGGTAAAGGTCAGGGCGGGGTCCTGCGAGTTTTGGCCACAGCAAGCACACATACTACACAGCAGGCGTCATTTGTCTTGCATCTGAGGCAATGGCGCAACCTTCGGTGAACAACCTAAACGTTGTTCTCTAACCACGGCGTTAGCCGAAACCTATTTTAGTACTTTGTTTGTGTTTTTTTTTTGAGGCCGCAATACCCTAGTAAGACCCATACGTCGCAGGCAGGCTCAGACCCTTGCACCCGCTACGGCTAGCATTTTCTTAGTAAGATGCGTAGCGGGCGATTAACGATTCTCAGTGAAATTGTTGCATGCGAAGGCGGCACGCTGACTGGCCACGGCTTACAATGCTACCCTAAGCCTCGTCATTCAATGCATATGTGCCAAGGCATGTGTCGTCGGCGGAACACTGGTGCAGGTGGGGCGGGGTCGAGGTCGGTGCTAATACTAATTATTTTTCAGCTCGCTTTTCTTTCGGCTGAGCGACTTGCGCTGCATTGAAAATAGTGTGTTTAATAGGTTTACCAGGCGCAAATAGTTACTACTACTTTTTCACTTAATTCCACTTCACCAGTTCTCTCGCTCCCGCTTTCGAGAACTTTACCTAGAAGTGCTTAAACTAGAGTAAGTCCCAATCGCCCAACGATTAATGAAGGCGTTGAGTTAATTGGACATGCAGCTTTGCTGCACGCTAAGCGATAGGGACTCCCAATTAGTCGCTTTGCGCCATTGTAAGGATTGGCTTGCTCTCGCTGGCGAATGGTGGTGCCGTGCCGTAAGCGCTGCACATAGTCTATGCAGCAAACTGCAGCCGGGCTGACCTATCAAGGTTGTGCAGTGCGATCCGACGGCCGTTACTGCATATCTGCACTGTACCGCGCGCACCGATGAAACGGGATTAATTGGTGGGCCGCAATATCATTATATCACACGCTGCGCCATTTCGAACAAGTTTTGAGTGGTAAGTTTGGGTGCGCCTCTAACCTATTCAGCTGTTCATGTAAACGTTGATGGCGCACACTAAAAGAAGCCTTACCTTTATTCAGCCACAGATTTTCAAGTTCGGCGTCTGCAGGACTCATTGGCTGGGGTACTGGTGGTTGATGTTTTGATGGTGGTGAGTCGTGGTTCCGCCATGCTTGTGCCACGCGGTCCAACTTGTGGTCCGGGCAGGGGTACTACAATCATGACCTCGCCCTGAAAACAAAAAAGTTGGCCAAGCGACAATCAAACACCATGCTCGCCGCGGCCGCTAACCCAGTACCGCAGTGCGCAGTAGTTCGAGGGAATGTAGTGCTATTTGGCAGCGGCAACTGCCTCGTTTCGTGGACTCCAGGAAGTACAGATGTCGAAGTTGTGGCCACCGTCGATGGACGAGTCTCATCTGTGGCTATTAGCAGTGACGTAGTGTGGATCGGCACTGAATCTGGCAAGGTGTATAATTATACTAATTCACTCGAGGTTTTTGCTGACTTGGAACGGTCTGTGACCTGCATTGATGCGCGCGACAACAAGATGGCCGTAGGCTGCACTGATGGACGTGTCTACGTCTACACAGATGGAGATTCGAGCACCAAAACGCCGATAGACATCAAGGGCTATGCTCTATGTGTTGCTTTATATGACAACCTTCTTGTAATTGGGGGCACGGCTTGGAAAGTCTTCGTGTTCACTCTTGATACGTTCCAGTCCACAGCGTTAGAAGGCCACGAGAACTGGGTTCGTTCCTTTAGCTTCAAAGAAGACAAAGATGGCTCATTACTGCTGGCCTCAGCCTCACAAGAGCGTTACATTCGCTTGTGGCGGTTCGCGAAAAACTCCGAAGAGGAGCACGGCCTGTTTACTACGAAGCATGTAGTCGGCGAGTGGACTGTTGTGTTCGAGGCGCTATTGATGGGTCACGACGATTGGGTTGTAAGCGTGAGTTGGGACACTCAGACTGCGGCCTTGCTCTCGGCCTCGGCAGACTCGTCTCTCATCGTGTGGGAGTCTGAGGCTGAGGCTTCAGACCTGTGGACGCCCAACTTTCGGCTAGGAGATGTGTCCACGTGGGGAGCCTCTACGGCAACAGGTACTTCAGGGGGATTCTGGGCCTGTTTGTGGCTTGCAGACTCTGTTGCAACTGTCTCGCGCACTGGGTCGTGGCGCGTTTGGTCTCGCGACGGCTGGTCCTTGGCGCCCGGCACAAGCGGGCATTACAAGACTGTCACTGACGCACAGTGGCTAAACAATGAGTGCTTGCTCACTACTTCCCTCGACCAAACCACTCGTTTGTGGCACGTCAACGACTCCGAGATGTGGGAGCTGGGCAGGCCTCAGATCCACGGGTACGACATGATGGCGTGCTGTGCAGTCTCACCGACATTATTCGTGAGCGCCGGAGATGAGAAAACGACACGCGTGTTCCAAATGCCTAGACAAGTGGCCGAGCAAGTACGCGCCGTCTCTCGCAACGGCAACGTTGACCTAAACATTGACCAATTACCAGATGTTGCCTCTCAGCCTGCCTTAGGACTGAGCAATAAGCCAGATGCGGCCGAGGATACAGTCGCTACGCTGCCTCCTCACCCGCGAGAAGACCACCTACAAAGACTGACGCTATGGCCCGAGATTGAAAAGCTTTACGGGCACGGGTATGAGGTCAGTACCATCACATATTCGTCCCGCGGCGTAATAGCATCGTGCTCGAAGGCCAAGAGTGAGCAGCATGCTAAAATCAGGTTCTTCAGCACAGAGAACTGGCACGAGCTCAAGCCTGCCGTAGGTGGGCACCAGTTGACAGTCACACGGCTGCGGAGCTCTCCACAGGGAGAGCGCATCTTGAGTGTGAGCCGTGATCGTAAGTGGATGATAGTTAACGTGGATTCACGCACAACTGAGCTCGAGATGCCCAAAGCTCATACACGCATTATCTGGGATGCAGCGTGGCTGAACAACTCTGAATTTGTCACAGTGTCGCGAGATAAGAGCGTCAAGAAGTGGAATTTGAGCGGCGATTTGCTGGGCACGCAGACGTTCGACGCGCCAATCACTGCTGTAGACAGTAGTCATGGTGGACAAGTAGTAGTGATTGGGGACGAAAATGGGAAAGTACTGGTCCTTCGGGCCTCAGATTTGCAAGTCCAGAAAACGGTGGAAGTAGCAGGCCGAGTGAATCGCATTGCGCTGCAGCCCTCTGAGTCTGGACGCCTTTTTGCTGTTGCAAGCGAGATGGTGAACGTATTTCATTTTTAACTTATTAGGTCTTTAAATCGTGAGATAACAGCAACATGGCAGGTATTTATAGTTACGCGCACAAGGCTGTGGGAGCTCGAAATGCAACTCCCAGGCGCTGAGAGGCAGAGGTGACTCCCCTAAATATATTTTAGCGCTAATCAGCACCGACATGCCAAGACTTGAACCATCTCAAGTAGTCGAAGTCAGAGGGCTCGCCATCCATGCCGAGCCCGATGGGCGAAAAGTAATAGAAGAAGCCGACAGTAACGAGGCCAAAGGCCAGGCTAATCCAGGACACAGCACGTCGGGGACTGAACCAGTCCACTAAGAAGCCAAACACAAAGATTGCAAAGTAGAGGGCAGGCATGTAGTGGTGCAAGTACGTTACGCGCGACATGATCACAAAGGGTGCGTAGTGGAACAACCAACCTAGGAAGGGCAGGCCGCCAGCCACGGCAAAATGCTCTAAGGACTCGGCCGTGAAATCAACATACTGCCTCTGGAAGCGAAGGAGGTAGACAACGACGGAGGCCACGAACACGAAAATCCCCACGGTAGTGATCCAGATGGTGGACGGTGTGCCCAGAAGATAGTAGCGCCAATTGTCATTGCCCCAGCCGCACATGCGCAGACCCCGGTATACGATGGGCCACTGCCACCAAGAGCTGGCCAGATCGTCGATGCGGTCCTGGTCAGGCACAAGAGCATTGTTAGACTGCATCTGTGCGACATTCAGTTGAACAAAGTCACGCAAAAACTTGGACTTTGGCAAAGTGCGATTGTACGCCTCAGGGAGGCGCTCATTCCAGTGCTGCTCGATGTTCCACCAAGTGTTCTTGTTGCGGCGGTGAGCCTTCGGCAGGCAGACTACCTCGCCCTGGCGGAAGCCCCACTCGGGAAGCTGCGTTCCATCATTGGAAAGGTAGCAGCCGAGCACCTCATGCCGCAGGCGAATCGACGTCGAGAGCGGGTGAATGAGGTTCGGGTCCTCGTCGCCGAGCGTCTCGGCGATCTCGACGACCCAGTTATCTTTCTCGTCGCCGATCGTGTCATTACCATAGCAGCTCACTTCCCATGACCCCTTGCTCAGCGGAGCGCGGATCTCGTGAGAGTGCAGATTGCGGCCCGTGTTGTAGTGCACGAGGCGCACACGGTCACCCTCCTCGATGCGCTTCACTGGCTGGTTGTGGTTGTATGGTTCTTCGTAACGTGGCATATCTAGCACCCACTCGTTATTTGCGTCCATGTGGGCGTAGGTTGTGACCTGCTGCTGCTTTGAGCCCTCGGGGAAGGTTTGGATATGAGAGTGCAAGAGGCCACCGCCAAGTCCCTGGTTTTTGATTGACACGCGCGAGCCGTATGCCAGGTCAAGAGGGCCGAACTCCTTCTCTTCGCCCTCCAGATTGGCCTTGAACAGGGACGACATCGTAGCTACGCCATCACCGGTCTTGTAGAGCAGCGAGAAGTGAATCTTGAAGCAGAGGAGGAAGATGAGGCCCGGCACGACTATAAGAGCAGCGATGCGACTTATCCAATGCAGGGCGTATTTCACGTAGCCCATGCGGCGGTCACCCAGTTTGATCCACAAGTCCACTGCCGTGTAGACGCCGACGAGAGCCATGATGAACAAGCCGACCATTTTAACACTTGTTGTCAGGCCGATACAAGCGCCCGTCCACAGAAGCCAGAAGAGCCAGCCCACACTAAACGGCTTGCGCTGATAGGTGTGGAACTTGGCGAGACCCAAGAAGGTGGCCGTGGTGAAGAAGATGAGCATCGAGTCGAGCAGGATGAACCTGGCCAGCGTAATGAGGCTGAGCTCTAGAACCACCATAGTGGATACGAGCCACACGACCGGCAGCGAGAGCTTGAAGGCCTTAGCCGTGAAGTAGGCGACGGGCACGGACAGAATGCTGAAGAGGGCGTTGAACTCGCGCATTGTGGTGAAATCCACGTAGTCCGGGTAAGTTGCCCCCGACTCGAAGCTGAAGGAGCCGTTGTAGCCGGCGAGGTAGCCGCTGAGGCCGCAGAGCATCTTGCCCAGCGGCGGGTGCACGTCGAAATAGTAGGTGTGGTTCAGGTAGAACGAGCCGAACTTGCCGAAGTGGGCCTCGTCCCATACGACACGGTTGCTTGCGCCGATGCGGTAAAGACGCGTGAATGCGGCGACAAGCGTGAACAGAATGGGCGCGACGTATGCCTCAAGAACGCGCCAGTCGGAGCCGGAGATGAGGCTGCCATCGTGGAACTGTGGAGCAGTGGTCTTTGCAACGGGTCTCGTCTCTGCAGAGGGTTTCTGAGAGTGCCGCTTGCGCAGTTCGCTCGCTTCGACACCCATCCTTTCTGTGCGAAACAGAGAGTCTAACGTGTCAGATGGCAGGTCTTCGCGACTGACGCGGGTTTGTCATGCGGTCTCAAGGAAGCCCCTGCCCAGCCCGTGCCTGAAATGCGCACGGTTTCAAAGCTGGATATGCGGGTCACGCGTTGGGCGGCATATTACTTGGCGCGCGTTGCAAAGACGGCTAGAGAACGTTGTTGCGCGCGTCGAAAATGAGCACACGGCATTAAGTAGAGTCCTATATTTCGGATTGACGGGAGAGAGCTCAGTAGCGCCTTCCAACAGCTGGCGTGCATATGTAGTAGGACCGTCGTGTCGCCGCACATGCGGTTTACCGCGGTTCTGTGACCACGATAATCCAATGTCATAATGGTGGTTTTGTTTAGAGGCACTATCTATAAGATATATCATCCGCTAGGGCAGTGGCCGCCTACAAAGCTCTGCGGAGGCACTGTCTGAACACTTGCCATTTTTTTTTTTCCCATTTCCCTCCACGAGAGTTAACGCGTATTTCAGCGTCTTCATGTCGGGCGCCAAGTGCGGTGTCGCTACTGACTCTGGGCGCCAGCTACTGTGTCGCTAGCAAGTGAAGAGCAATTAACATCGGCATTGCATTGCATCTACGATTGTTGTACTCGGTAGGCAATTTGCGCAGCTGCTTGACCATAGCACTCGTTCAGTTGCGCCTTGGGCCGCTGCTTCGGCCGCGAGTATTTCCCCCACAGTGTCAGAAACACTCACAGGCCAGTCACAACCTCTGCATATCGAGTGCTCGGGCTGTCACGTGGCCAGGCGATCCACACCGCGCGCGCGCACCGCCGGCCTCGCGCTTAGCCGGTTGCACCCCCACAAGCGCTCCGATTCCGCACGAGCGCATGTCGCACACCGTCTATGCGGTGCTTGGCGCGTCGTACCTCTGGCCGTGGAACGCGTTCATCACGGTCTCGGCGCTGGCCAGGGACAAGCTGAGCGAAACGCCGGCGCTGTACGCGAACTACTCTTCGGCAGTGATGACGATCTCGACCCTCACGGGCCTGCTGTTGAACATGTATCTTGCCTACCGCGCAATGAACTACTCGCAGCGTGTAGTGCAGGGCGAGGTCATCACGGCGCTGAGCTTCTGCGGCCTGGCGACCATCGGCGAGCTTGTGCGCGGCAAGGCGTGGTTCCTCACCGTGATCGCGGCCGTGTTTCTGAGCGGCGTGGGCACGTCGCTCATCCAGAACGGCACAATGGCCATCACGCAGCGCATCCCGGGCGGCACGCACGCGCTCGCCGTGATGAACGGCCAGGCCGTGGCCGGCGTCGTGCCGCCGCTGCTCGTCATGCTTGTGAGCGGCACGGCGGCAAACGCCGTTGCACTGCTCTCGTTCCTGAGCGTGAGCGCCCTGTGCGGCGCGGCGGTGCTCCTGTTCAAGTCCAAGGCCAACCAGGAGTACGTGCGACTAACCGAGGAGGAGACGCACGAGGAGGACCTGCCGGACCTCGGCCAGCTGTGGAAGCTGTTGCAGCACCTCTGGGTGCCCTGCAGCGTGATTGTGCTTGCGTTCATTGTGTCGCTGTGCTACCCGCTGTTCGCGAACATTGTCGAGTCGCGCTCCGTGCGCCAGGCGCTGTTCTCGCCGCTCACGCACCTTGTCTGGAACACAGGCGACCTGCTCGGGCGCGTCATTTGCCAAGCCGCGCGCTTCCGGGCCCAGCGCCCAAAGACCTTGCTCGGGCTCTCCCTGGCCCGCTTCGCCATTGTCGCGGTGCTCATTGTCCTCGCGCGCAGCAACAACCCCAGCGACGTCCTTTACTTGGCCATCATGCTCGGCTACGGCATGTCTGGGGGGCATTTGGTCTCCAGCGCCATTGCGTATGCGCCCTCCTGTGCACCGCCGCATTTGCAGCCGGCGTCGGGCGGCCTCTTGGGCCTGGTGATTTCGGTAGGGCTCCTACTCGGCTCTTGTGTGTCCTTTGCTGTAGTGCCTCTCCTCTGAGATCTTTGCCCCGCCTTCCGACTGGTTATACAGCTGTATTTATATCGTAAGAATCACTTTGATGGCCTGTGTACAGAACTAGCCCCGGCCAAGAAGCAGCCGCAGCCGCAGCCGCCAGTGCCGTTTTATTGGGTGTTCCCCTGCTGCTCGTGCTCGGCCATTTAGTTCGTGCCGTACTCTTAAGCTTGTCTCTCAGGCTGGTCTCTGAAGCTAGTCTCTGAAGCTAGTCTCTGAAGCTAGTCTCTGAAGCTAGTCTCTGAAGCTAGTCTCTTAAGCTTGTCCCTGAAGCTTGTCCCTCAGGCTGGTCTCTGAAGCTAGTCTCTGAAGCTTGTCTCTGAAGCTAGTCTCTTAAACTTGTCTCTGAAGCTTGTCTCTCAAGCTTGTCTCTGAAGCTTGTCTCTCAAGCTTGTCTCTGAAGCTTGTCGCTGCTCAACAGGCTATCGGTACACTTTTCCGTATTGTCGAACCTTGTCGAGCTCAACAGGCTATCGGTACACTTTTCCGTATTGTCGAACCTTGTCGAGCCCGACAGGCTATCGGTACACTTTTCCGTATTGTCGAACCTTGTCGATCTCGGTCTCCGCCTCGCTGTCGAACGACTGCTCAATGCCGAACTCCTTGAGAATGTCGTTCGCCAGCTCGCGGCACGTCACGTCCCCATTGGACTCTACGTCGATAAGCAGGCCCTTGTATGTTCCTTGCACGTGGATGTTCGAGATGCGCAAGAGCCCGCCGCCCTCGCTTTTGTACGCGTGTCCGTCGCCCTTGAACGTCTGGCGCAGAAGCCACAGGCTCTGGAGCTTCGAGTCCACGATCTGCTTCATCGACGGCTCGGCAATGATCCCTGTCTCGGGCCCGAGCACATACGTTTTCCCGGGCTGGTGGCTCACCGAAATCATGAATAGAACCTTGTCTTTGCCCTCGGGGCCCCACGACGCCTGGTTCGCACGGTACAGCTTTACCTCGATGTCCCACGGACCCACATAGCGCGCGCCCTGGTTCACAATGTAGTCTTGCAGCTCCGTGAACACCGTGATGGGCGCCCCGGAGTGCACCACTGACATCGCTTGCGTGGCCAAGCACCAAGGCGGTTTGCAAGTGAAGAGCAGCACCAGTAGGGTAGGGCAGCCTCAGGACCACCCGCTCGCGCGGCGAGCCACAACAACCGCCTCGCTTTGTCCAGCTCGCTGGCATCAGACGCCGTGCAGCGCGTCCTTGTGAGTTTTCTGTTATCTTTCACAGTGCTGTTTTTTCTCGGTGTGTTATTCCCAGTGCGCAGGTACCTACTATCTTTCTTTTTCTTTTATGAAGTTAGCTATATATATATATACAATGGAGCCGTGGGGCTCGTGCGCCGGCCGCACTCATCTAGTCGCTGTCACTGCTACTACTGTCACTCTCCTCGCCCGTCCACTGGCCGTAGCCAAAAACGGGCCCCAGCTTATCCTTCCACTGGTCGAACCACGTATTCCTGGACTCCACGAGAGCGCCCTTCTTCAGGTCAGCCAGCTTCCATGCGTCCTGCAGCACGTCAAGACCATCCGCCAGAGACTTGGCATCATTGAACTTGATTCCGTTGGCGGCTTTAACCAACTCGTCCAGCGCCGGGTAGTTGAGGGCCAGCACGGGCAGCCCAGCACCAAACATATCGACAACCTTCATCGGCAGGTCCCATCCCGAGCTCGACCGGTGTAGCGACACTCCCAACTCGCAGACACCAAGCAGTACATGGTAGTCCTCGTACGACAGCCAGGCCGTGTGCACCTCTGCGTTGGGGAACTTGCGGCGCGCCACGTCCTCCAGGAACTCCTGCTTCAGAGGGCCCTTGCCCGTCACTATGCATTTGATGTAGGGTCCTTGTTTGTACATCTCCAGCGCATCCAAGAGCATCCCGAGGTCCTCGTCGGGCGTGTACGACGTGGATGTGACCACCCATGCCGAATCGTCGTTCGTGTTGAAGTCGAAGCGCTCGCGCGCAACTGGCTTGTTGGAGACAAGCCGCTGCTTGAATGGGCGATCGTAAAGAGGCATGACACGCTTGGGATTGATCTGCATGTTTGTCTTCAGCGCCATTCCGAGGCGCAGAGACACGCAAACATGGAGATAAGCAATGCGGCCAAACAGCAGTTCGTAGGCCCGGTAGACTCGCACAATCCAGCGCTTCTGGGTCAACGCCAGGATCGAGAAGCCGAGATTGTGCCAGTCAATGATCAGTTTGGCGCCGGGGAACGTCCACAACGTCACGAACCGCGCAACGCCAAGGGTTGGAATGGACGGCGGGTTCTGCACAAGCACGACCGTCGGGTTCGCAGCCTTCAGCGCTCTGTACAGCGCGAAATGCTCCGTGAATGCGCGCCTCAGTGCATAGACAATATACGGTCCGCGGCGTTTTGCCGGCGTGGGCAGGGCACTCACCTCTATGAGCGGGTTCTTGCGCACATCCTCCATGATTTCGCTCTCCTGGTATCCAATTAGTGTCACGGGGCACCCAACGCTGGCAATGCTGAGAGCATGAAAGCACATTCGCGGCGAGTGGCCCAAGTCACCAAGCACCACAACCGCGGCCTTGCGGTCTGCCCGCCACTTGGGCTCAAGATACCACATAAGGAAGGACAGCACTACATATACAACCGATATGCTGCCACACACCCATGCAAGAACGTTGTTCATTTAGAGGCCTGTAACCACGCGTAGAGCAGTGGCTTGCGTCGCTGGCTGGTAGAGTGCTGCCTGTTAGGTAGAGAGCGCTGGCTGGTAGAGCTCGTGAAGTAGGTGGTGGTGGGTGGGTTGGTTAAGGGCACGAACTGTTGAGGACACTAGCCGTATGCCGGCCGCGACAGGACGGTGGGGAGCCCGGAAGCTGCGTTGCGACAGCCGTAGCAGAGAGCTGTAAGGAACAAGCGTGCTGCTATTCAGGGAGCATACGTGTGCTATAAGGCGCTGTACTTACTCACGGCGCGGCCCTTGTGGGAACCGTCTTCGTGGATCTGGCAGTTGAAATGCATATTTGTAGTAGCCCTAACAGCTCTGCGTGAAATATATATATATACTATTAATGTTTGGTTTCTATGTACAAAGCTACTGCTTCTTCTTGTATTCCTCAATCAGCTGTCGCTGCAGGGGAATCGGCGCAGGCATATATTTGTTGAACTCGAGGGAGAACTCACCTTTGCCCTGTGTGGACGCCCGCAGTGTCGTTGCGAAGCCGAACATGTTGTTCAGCGAGCACTCTGCGTAGATCGTGAACTCGTCCGAGCCGATCTCGGTATCGTTGATGATGGCCTCCTTCTTGTTGAGCAAACCGATGATGGCGCTCTGGAACTCGACAGGCGCCGTGATGGTAACCGTCATGATCGGCTCCAGAATCTGGGGCTGTGCATTCGCGAACGCCTCCTTGAAGGCGCCGATCGTGGCCGTACGGAACGCGAACTCCGACGAATCAACAACGTGCGTGGCACCATCGTTCACTACCATCTTCACGCCCAGCACGCGGTGCCCGGATAGCGGGCCCTTGAGCAGCGCCTCCTGGAATCCCTTTTCGCATGCAACGAGGAACTTCTCGCTAATCTTGCCGCCTACGACAGCCGTCTCGAACTCGTTGACGTCCGTCTGGCCACTGGGGCCGAAGTCACCCATGACCTTGGCGTACTGGCCCGCGCCGCCGCTCTGCTTCTTGTGCGTGAAATCGAACGCCGTAGGTGCCGTGACAGTCTCACGGTACGCGACCTGCGGCTTACCGGTCGTGCACTCAACGTTATACTCACGGCGAATACGCTCCACGTAGATCTCCAGGTGCAGCTCGCCCATGCCGCTGATTACGGTTTCCTTCGACTCCTCGTCATACCTGACTCGGAACGTTGGGTCCTCTTTCTGGAACCGGTTAATCGCCTTGGAGAAGTTCTGCGAGTCCTTTGTCTTGGGCGTGATGGACAGCGAGATGACCGGCTCAGGAACGAACATGGACGACATCGTCAGCTTGTCACCGGAGGTGAATGAGTCGCCTGACGAGCAGTCGATGCCGAACGTGGCGCAGATCTCGCCAGCCTGCGCCTCGTCTACATCCTCCATCTCGTCCGAGTGCATGCGTACAAGCCTCGACAGCTTCAGCTTCTTGCCGGTGCGCACGTTCACCATCGGCATGCCCTTCTTCATCTTTCCCTGATACACACGAATGTAGGTGAGCTGGCCGAAGCGGCCCTCCTCGAGCTTGAAAGCAAGACCAATGAATGGCTCGCTGCCGCTGCTGGAAAGCACAACCGGCACCTCGCGCGACGCGTCGCTCACATCTAGTCCAGTATTCATGACCTGTGACGGGTCGGGCAAATAATCACATACAGCATCAAGCACGGGCTGCACGCCGCGATTAGCCAGCGCCGATCCCATGAGCACGGGTGTGAACTGGCGCGCAATCGTGGCCCTGCGAATGGCATGAATGAGCTGCTCGGCCGTGGGCTCCTTCTCCTCCAAGAACAACGAGGCCATCTCATCGTCCACATCAGCCAGTGTCTCGATAAGCTCCTGGCGCTTCTCAACCACCAAGTCTTGCAGCTCAGCAGGGATGGGCCGCTCCTCAATCTCCTCGCCCTGCTCTCCGACGTTATACAGCGCCCGCATGTGAATAAGGTCGACAACACCCTGCAAGTCCGACTCGATACCAATGGGAACCTGCACAGAGGCCGCCGACATCTTCAGTTTGCTGCGAATCTGGTCAATTGCTCGCCACGGGTTCGCGCCCATGCGATCCATCTTGTTGATGAACGTGACGCGAGGCACGTTGTACCGCCGCATCTGGCGATCCACAGTCACCGTCTGCGACTGCACGCCGCTGACAGCACAAACAACGAGAACTGCGCCGTCCAACACTCGCAGCGCTCGCTCCACTTCGATGGTGAAGTCGATATGTCCCGGCGTGTCAATAAGGTTGAACTTATAATCCTCCACGGACTTCTTTACCGGGTCGACCTTTTTCCAGTCACAAAACGTCGCTGCAGATTGAATGGTGATTCCCTTTTCCCGCTCCAGGGCCATGGAGTCCATCTTGGCTCCGACGTTATCCTTGCCACGCACCTCGTGAATAGCCTTGATGCGCCCCGTGTAGAAGAGCACGCGCTCAGTGAACGTAGTCTTTCCGGAGTCGATGTGGGCCGAAATACCGATATTGCGCATGCGGTCCAGGCGCCCTAGCTCGGTGGCACTCATGCCCTCGCGCATTTTCTCGAGCACATCCCTCTCGCCCTCGTATGTGGCAGGCCGCTCGAAGCTGTGCACGGCGCGAGCGATGATGTGCCGCCGTGATGGCGCAATGAGCTGTGACGGCAGCGTCCGGCACAACCGCATTTTGCTTCGTGTAATCTGAGCCGCGGTTGCAATGGGCCAATCTCGCGTTTTTCAAAAAAAACTAAGGGTTATGTGTCTTGTCACGTGGCGTGAGGGTAAGCAGGGATGTCGGGAACCACACAGGTGACGCCGCCGCTGCCGCTGCCGCCACCGCCGTGTTTATGTTTATGTTTATTACGGATTCTGCTCTGCAGTGGGCTATGCCCTTTGAAAAGACCTAAGACTGGCACTTATGTATTCGCCTAGGCATGGTCCCGGAGCTTTATGCGCTACTTCTCAAGGTTCCGCCATCGCCTCATGCCCTGCCTAAGAAGTGCGCATCCAGCATCCACACTGCAAAGCCTATTTTTCTTAGCAGCCAAGAATATTCCTTTCTGATTACGATCAATTGCAATTAGGATTTCCCTGTCAAGTTCCCCGTCTCGCGATTTGGCATTGTTGTCTCTAGTATACTCTCATCCGGGTCATCAGCTCGTTTGAGCTGTCACTCGAGCCGGGCTCATCTCATATGGAAGAGCGAGTCCCACACTTTCTTTCCATTAGCGTGCTTCTCGCGTGTAATCAGAGGCCAAACTGAGCGCCGCGTTAGTAGCGCGCTGGCGCCCATCCATGTTTCTTTACGCGTGCACTCCATAACATTTTCGCGCAAAGGCCGGCGAATATCGAGCGGAACCTTTCTGATTAGCTGGCTGATTGCCTCGTCTTGGCTCGCCTCATCAATTGCTTTTATGAACGGAGTCAGCTCGCGATAGTCATAGACCGGTGCAGCTAGCTTCTCGCTACTATCGATCATAATTCCGCACGATAGTTCGTGCCCAGCAATGCAGCACACGGACTGTTGTATGTAGCCGATCCCGGCCACGCGAAGCCTGCCCAGAAGGACATCTGCGACTGCTTGTTTGGCCTGCAGATTGAATAAGGGCGGCTCTACAACAACCACAGTTACAGAGTGCGCCGACACAAGCAGCGAGTCGAGTGCGTCCTTGAGCACCTTCTGGAGCTTTAGATGGTCTGCAAGCACTTCATTTCTGGCTTCGCCCCACGCGACTGTGGTTTGGTGAGTCGGATCGCCGACGTAGCCCACGTCTATCCCGTCTGCCTGGAGACTCAGCAGCGCACTAGGCATGCGTCTGCTCCTCCGCTGCGACTCGCGGATTCAGACCTCGTAACGACGGGCCGCTTCAAAAACGCGATTCTATGCTGTGGTGCTGCTCTGAATGCGGCGGTTCGAGGTGGGGTGGGTGTCGCTGTCGCCCAAGGCCATGATGTCCCACATCTGCGCTTACGTCATCGCTGTCAAAATCAGGACTGGAAATCTTGCAAACCCGCTCAGTATTCCTAGATTTTGGCCGCGCGTGTTACTCGAGCCATTCTTCAAAAATGCTGACGGGCTTCACGAAGCTGCGGGCATCTACTGCCAATCTCGGGAGCATGGTTCTGAGTCGCGGCAAGCGCACTGCAAGGCTGGCTCCTGGTGCATCGCGTGTCATAAACATGCTTTCAGTGCTCTCTGCTCGAAAGAAGCAGCCGCGGCGGCTGAAGCTGTGCCGCGAGGACCTTGTGAGGCACGAGGTGGTGACGGCTGCGTGGAAGATTCACCAGCGTGACGAGAAGGCCGCGCGCGAACAGAAGTTGAAGACTCAGTACGAAAGAATCAAAGAGGCCTGCGACGAGCTGCAGAGCCTTGACCCCGTGCTGTTCAAGGCAGCAAACGTTTCCCCCGTTGGCGCGCGGATCCCGCTGGAGCTGCGGGCCCCGACAGACACGCCGCCGCATAAGCCCTGGGATTTTGACTGGGCGCCAAAGTCGTCCAAGTAGATATATTTGTACATAAACTAGCTATTTGCAACCGCCGGTTATTTCCAGCACCTGCTGTTTTGAGCGCGAAAGCGACGTGTTGTTCGTCTTTGTGAAGGCCGGTGCCGCTAATTGTAGCTATTATCATAATGCCAGCTTGCTCGCTCTAGCGCTGCTCTGAAGAACCTGCGCACGGCGTATTTCGGATGCGTGCTCCTTTGTCGCTTGTAGCGCCCGGTTAGCTTACAGGAATGCTCGCCGTTGGGCGCGATGCGGCAGCTGCGGCGAATTACGAGCTGCTCGTAGTAAACTGTGCTTCGTGCCGGTACCGCTCCCTTCGTCTGGGCTCTTGTTGGGTTGCGAATGGTTATGTTTGTGAATCGGTACTTAAAGAGACTTTGTTTGAGCTCAAGTTAACTCGAATGCTTGACGTCTTGACTAGCTGGCTCGGACTCCATGCAAGGATTACGACGCCCAATTGAGGCACGTAATTCGAATCTACAAAAGAGACTGAGAAATTAATACACGACGGAGAAAGACAATGCACAGGCATTAAAATGCCACTGAGCCGCAGAAGGCAGGCCTCAAAAAAAAAAAAGGACTGCTCATCGCGCTACCAAGGGCCGAGCCACGACCCACCAATTGTCCTTCTCGTAACCGCTCTCCACCACGGCCCCACCGGCGCTCGCGACATCTTCCTCTAGCTCGCCTTGCCTGTACAAATGGTAGTATCTGTCGTACCTGCGACTGGGGTCCTTGTTGTCGACCCAGGGAACCATCACGTCCTGGTCCATGCCCACGTGCCACCCCCGCCGCGAAGACGCCTGTTCTAAGGCCCACACATATATGAGCGCTGTTCCTTCACGCGGAGAGATTGTAGCCAGAATGGTGCTCACCGCCTCGACGCGGCGATCCCGCGTGCTGAAGTGATGCACCACAGCAATCGAAATGGCAAAGTCCACGGGCCGCAGCGGCACGTCAAGCCCGTCACATTGGAACGCGTCTGCAGGGAGCGTCTGCGCCTTGGCGCTGGCGATTTTCGTCAGCTCGTGCGACCGGTCATAGCCAATCATGTATACATGAGGGTAGCCCAAGTATTTGCCGTTTCCGCCGCCGATGTCCGCCCCTATAGATCCGGCAGGCTGAGACCGTAGATACTGGTCCACGCGCGGCCACGGCTTGTAGCGTGTGGACGAGAAATGGCTGGCTATGGCGTCGTAAACCTTGTGCACATGCTCGTCTTCCATTGTGTTGAAAGAGAGCGCCTGGGCTAGGGGACAGGCGGTATTGTGGGCCAAGTACCACATAGTCGCAAAAGCGCAGCAGCAGCTCGCCAGCCACTGGCCAAAGAGACAGAGGTGGAAAAAAAAGGTTAATTTAATGCAAGTAAAATCGTATAGAAGAATTCATAATACCGACACGAGAGCCCAGCGAGTACCGCGTGGGGCCGCTCGAGTCACAGGCTAAAGCAGTGGTGAATTTAGAAGCTGTTGTTGTTGTTCGCGTTCGCGTTACGGTTGCCGCCGTACGCACCAGAGCCGTAGGAGTTGTCTCCAAGGCCGCCGTCGTTGCCAGAGCCGGGAGCACCAACGCCGCCGCCGCCGCCGCTGGCGAGGGCGAAGCCGAGAAGAGCGAATGGCAGGTGAAGTTCGAGACCAAGGATAAGGAAGCGGCGAAGTTCAAGGAGGCGTGGCAGCGCTCTGTGGCGGACTTCCGCAACCTGCAGAAGACGACGGAGGCCGAGGTGAAGAAGGCGCAGCAGTACGCGCTGCAGAAGTTCGCGAAGGACCTCATCGAGAGCGTCGACAACTTCGACCTTGCGATGCGCGCGCTGCCGGCCGAGAAGCTCGAGGTGGCGTCGCCGGACATCAAGGAGTTCCACAAGGGCGTGCACATGGTCCAGCAGGTTCTGGAGAAGACGCTGGCGCGACACGGCATTGTGAAGGTGAACCCGATGGACGAGAAGTTCGACCCGAACGAGCACGAGGCTCTGTTCCAGCTGCCCCAGGAGGGCAAGGAACCGGGCACCATTTTCCACGTAGACCGCACGGGCTTCAAGCTGTTTGACCGCGTGCTGCGCGCGCCGAAGGTCGGCTTCGTAGCCGAGCCCGAGGCCAAATAAACGCCTCTACCTTTGTACATAGTGTAGCGAAGCGCTTCATCATTAACCGACTTTCTAGGCTGTATATATTACTGTTCTGTCGCGCGCGGAGCTCACCAGCGCCCACGCCACGTCTCTTTTCGATGGCCAAGGCTTCAAGCGCTGGTTTGCTACTGGATGACATCCTTTTTGATAGCTCTGCTGTGGGGAACACCCGGCGTTTGGTGCCCGGTGCGCTCCTGAATTGTGCAACCTGCGTTCATTGCCTCGACTCCGTGACCAACTCAGTGGCCTTCATGGACTGTAAATAGTCATAGTTGCGATCGCTGTAGAAGCCTCTTTCCTCATGTGCTCCGCGTTTTTGATATGCAGTTGCTCGCCGGCGTGCTCCAAAGATCACAGCCACCTCAGCTTGTACGCGGCCCTTGGTGCAGTGTTCAATAAGTACGACCAACTACTGCTCTTGGTGTAGAGCCCAGCTTCTTTGCACTGTTAAAGGACTCAAATGAACTCGACCTGCTGTCGATTGCTGTTAGCGCAGAATGCCGTACAGTTCTTCAATGAACGCAGCCGATTAGAAACTAAGCCTGTTTGCTTTCTTTCGTGTCGAAGGCAGCTTCTGAGCAAAACGCTGCAGTGTAAATATGCAGCCACAGCAGCTACGGCTAAGCGCGATAACGGGCGCCTCTTTCAAAGCGGTTTGGAACGACACGTTAAGCGTTTCTGCCACTGCTGCCGCCGCCGGCGTAGGACGTAGCTGCCGAGCGTTGATACACACATCATCATGAAGAGGCCTTTGGCGGCGGCGGCACGCTCGGCGCGCCCGCCGCTGCGGCTGGGCCGTCGATGCTGTGACTGAGCTCGCTCTGCTCCTCGAAGTACGTGCTCAGCGCGTCCGGATTCGGCGCCGCAGCGCGGTGGTGCTGGTGGTGCTTCGCAGCATGCGCCACGGGCGCCACGGGCGGCGGTAGTGTCGTCGCGGGGCCCTCAGGCACGGCCACGGCCACATTGCTGTCGAGGTACGTCGCGTCTAGCTGCGTGTCGTCGAACAGTGTGTGTCCTGGCGGCACGCGGCTGCCCTGCGCGTCGACGGCCGGCAGTGCGTGCAGCAGGCCGTATCCGACGCCGCACCCGAGCTTCCCATCGCGCGAGGGCACAATGCGCACGGGCCGAACAACGTCGTAGTCGCGATTGTACACGTAGAACAGGATGCCCTGAGCGGCGTCCGCGCGCGAGACGACGCGGCCCAGTAAGCCCTCGCCGCCCTCCTCCAGCAGGCCCTTCTCGGCGCCAACAATGTAGTCCGAGTCTGAGATGAGTCCCGCGCGCTCGGCCGGCGAGCCCGCGCGCACATCGAGAATGTGCCACACGTTGTCGGCCACGCTAAGCGGCGTCCACTGCAGCGTGAGGCCGAGGCCCGCAGCTAGTTTGCTGGGGTTCGGCAGCGTGAGCACGCGCGCAGCGCGGCCCTTCGCCGACCACACCTCGAGCACAAGGCGGCCCTGCGTCGCTTTGACGACCTGCTCAAACTCGATGAGCGGGCTGCGCTCGGTCTCAATGCTCACAGGAATCGCGCCGGACGGGCCTGTGGCCTGACGGTCGAAGCGCTCGCCGTTCGCAGCCACGACAAAGTCGAATAGCGGCTCCACGCCGGCGTGGAACGCCTCGCTATCGGGCTCGACGGCCAGCACGCGGAACCCGTACGACGGCGCGGCTACATCCGCCTCGGGCGCAATGATGCCCTCAGCCTGCTTCACAAGCTTGCGCGCGAATCCCAGCATTCTGGCGGCGCGACCTGTCCCGCTATTGTTCCGCTACCTCCCGCTATGGTTAGAGTTGCCTGCGGCGGTCGCCCGTTCAGGAAATTCGTCACAGAGCGCACGTGACCGGAGTTCGAGGTGCCGGGCACTGGCTGCACGTACGGCCCAGAGCCCAGCGCAGTGTTTGTTAGCGCTCAGCTATTAACAAGCGGTACTCTCCCTGAGACCGCTAAAAAGCATCCGACTGCAGCTTTCACAAGGCCGCTTGACGCATCTGCCCAATCTAGGCCACTTATCTCCCGCACCGCTCGCTTTGCAGGTCTTGCCGGTCTTTCCGGTCTTCGTTGCTGCACATCTGCATCTTCTGCACAGTTTTTGCGTTTCAGTCTAGGTTGAAACTAATCTCCGTACGTATCGCGATCTCCCTGCATGCAGTGGGGCAAGAGTGCATCGCCTGTGGGCTGTTGCGCCGGCTATCTGTCTATCTCGCGTCCAGACCGCGTCGCCCAACAGTAACATGTATCACCAGCCAGAGTGGATGTAGGGCTATGCAAGCCGCAATGCAGACTCTTAGTCTGTACCCTCTAACCCGCGACACCACAATTTTGAATTCGCCTCTCCTCCCACACTTTCTGGTAACTCGCGGGGTCTGACTTCCAAGTAACGGCACACACTTCTTGTTTTGCCGCTCACGAGTCAATTATCGACTTTGTTTCCACTTGTAACCGAGTAAATTAGCAATCGCGCGCAAAATTACGTGCCATGGCTTTGATTGAAGGAACGCACTCTCTGCTGCGCGGCGCCACCATGAGTCAACTTCTCTGGGTCTCTCTAGCGAGCATTCATGATTATGTGTTTCCTCCCTGCCTTCCTGAGGAAGGGAAGAAAAACCTGATAGTTCTTGCCGTCATTCTTGTTGTCACTGTTCTCGCTTTTCCGGCAGGCTCAAGCTTGGATTCTCCCAGAAAGGAAGCCAAAACTTCTTCGGCAAGCTCAAGCTCAGACTCTCCCAGCAAGGAAGTCACAGCTCCTGCGGCAGACTCAGACCCTCCCAGCAAAGAAGCCGAAGCTCCTTCAGCAGACCCAGACTTAGACTCTCCCAGCAAGGAATCCGAAATTTCTCCAGCAGTCTCCGGCTCAGGTCATCCTAGCAAGAAAGTCAAAATCACTATTATTTTGATGCTGTTGGTTATTCAGAGCCGTGCCTATGAGTACCAGTGTGGTAAAGAAGACCTACCCGTTCCTAGAACTTTGGCAAAACACCTGTTTTGGTTCCTCGCAATCCTTGTCACTGTATACTTTGTCCTTGAAAAGGGCACAAAACTACGCGCGCTTTTTCTGTATGCAGTTTTTTCCGGAATAGGAAAAATTGCCACGGGCCGTCTTTCATGGGTGAAAGAGCTCGCTCTGGCATTTGCGGAAGAATATAAAACTCAGATCGTTGGTGAAAGCTACAATGAAATGAAGGCCAATGCGCAACGTTTTGAAGAAAAATGCAAAGAATTAGAGAGGGAGCGGGACTCGCTGGTTAATGAGCGACTCAAACGAATGAACCGACATTCAACGACGCTCAAAGGCAAGGATTTGGCAATCGCCGCTGCTAACAGTGAGCGCATTGAGTCGGTCACCGCTGCTAACAAAGAGCGCGTTGAGTCGGTCAACGCTGCTAACAAAGAGCGCATTCAATTGACTAAGAAATGCGATGCTGCGGTCGACGCCGCGAGCAAGTGGGCTGAGAACTACCGTGCCGCGAAAGATGAGCAGACCAAGCTCTATCTCGAGTTAATGGCAATTAAAGAACAACATGAAGCCGAGCTGAAAGATCTCAAAGAACAACATGAAGCCGAGCTGAAAGATCTCAAAGAAAAGTTGAGCAAGAAGTCTCTGATTCATCGCGCTGGGAGCAGGATCAATCATGGAAAAAAAGAGGCAAACAACGAATGCAGCTCTGATTCCTCTGTTGTTAAGAAGTAGTTCCATGCCCAATACACACCTTGTGTGATATCTTGCGCGACGGCAAACCCCGAGCCGTAAGAATGTTCTAGCTCTGCTCGTCTGGTAACGATGCAGCATTCACTTATTTAGAGCATGATAATGGCGCTATTGGTTTTCGAGAGGAACTTGCTGTCTGCTTGATTCTTTAGCCTTTTGCTGCTTTTTTTTTTAGAAATGTCTTTTAAGCATGATTTAGTCAAAATAAAAAAAACAGGGCCACACGATCAACGTGTCACCACTGCTTAGGTTCAGTGGAGCCGCATAAGTCTAAAGGTGAGGACATTTCGCGTCTAACTTCTTTTTGGCGTTGTGTGAACCCCGCCCGATCCTTGAGCAGGGCTCAACCGGTTCCAGCTTTGGCGGCCCCGGGTCCTGTAGCTAGTCCTGCGAGCAGGCACTCACACTACCATGCCGTAACAAGCGAGCTATTCCTCAAATGGTCGCACGGTTGCTTTGAACAACTCTAGTCCTATTTTGGATTGCTTTACTGAGTACTTACTTAGCTGCTTGCAAGCACATTCTTAGACTATTCCTATATGTTGCTGCAGTGTTGGAAATTGTGCATTCGCATGACAATCGCTGGGGTGAGGGGTGCTCGAGGATGGCATTCCGGATTCCTTCTACGCTTACCCACTACGTACAACCAGATATAAACCCGGTGATGAAGTCCTCGATTGCAGCGTTGAATTCAGCGTTGAAACAAAAAATAAAGGGCTGCACGATGGCAAGGGGTGTGCCTTAACTTGCGAAGAAGGGCCATAAACAAACCACTGAACTAGCCCATCGTTTCAATGACATGCTCTCTATCTTATTTAAGAATGACATATGCATACTGCACCGAGAACGTTGGTCACGCGTGCATGATTACTAGCTGCTATCCGTACATTTTGCGTGGCGACTTGAACACACATGGAGAGGCTTAAGAATGTTCAGCGATATAGACTGTTACTTATCAAGGACTTGCGCAGCAGGCCTTCGCGCATCCGCGTAAGGATCCGTGCAAGCATACGCATTCGTGCGAAGGTTGAGTCGCGGGGGATCACGTGCAGGGCGAGTGGCCCATCTGCGTTCGAGCCGATAACCGTTAGCCCCTGCTGCTGCTGACAGGCACGCGGCAGTCGAAACCCGCGCGCACAAACGGTTATTATCGCTCTGGGGTCACGTGCGTGGTCCGATGACTGCTGGGCGCGGAAGCAGCCTCAAGTGAGCACATTCTGCGCATTTTGGCAGCTCCACAATGGACAGGGTCTCAGTGAAGGCCACACTGGCCGGGCTCGCCATTGGCACGCTCGTGCTCTGCGCGAACTTCCAATTCGGCCTGCAGACTGGCTGGGTCTCCATGATGTCCATGCCGGCCGCGCTTCTCGGCTTTGCCTGGTTCAAAACCCTGCGCGAGGGCCTCACGCCCCAGGAAAACGTGTACGTACAGAGCGTGGCCGTGGCCGTCGGCACGGGTCCGCTTTCGCTGGGCTTTGTTGGTGCCATTCCGGCCATCCAACTGCTCATAACCGATATCGAGGGCCGGGCCGTATTATCCGTGGCGCAGATGATGCTGTGGTCGCTGGGCATCGCGTTCATCGGCATATTCACGGCCGTGCTGCTCAAGGACATCATCATCCGCAACAAGCAGCTGCGGTTCCCTAGCGGGTCCGCTGCCGCGGCTCTCATTGGCGTGCTGCATGATAAGCCAATCTCAAGCCCGGACGCTGGCGCCGGCGCCGACCGCACAATGGAGCTTGAGTCCGCCGATGGCCGCAACCGCACGTACCGCAAAAACATCATGGCGCTGGCTGTCATGTTCGTCATCTCCGCGACCTACACGGTGCTCTCGAAGGTTGTGTGGTTTCTTACGGGCATTCCCATCTTCGGCAGCAGGGCCGCCGAGTACATGTGGACGTTCGACTTCTCGCCAGCATACATTGGCCAGGGCATTATCATGGGCCTGCCCACGACAGCGTCCATGCTGTTGGGCGCCGTGATGGGCTGGGCCGTGCTCGTGCCGCTCAGCCAGGCCAAGGGCTGGGCCACGGGCCCGCTCGACGACTGGAAGACCGGCGCTCAGGGCTGGATTATGTGGATCTCGCTCGCTATCATGGTGGCCGACACGTCTGTCTCGTTCGTGCTGCTCATGGGCAGCGCCCTTGCTGACTCGCTGCGCAAGGCCCACCAGCTCTACCGCGGCATGCGTCCGCTTGCGCGCAGTGAGCCCGAAGAGGGCCACGCACCCACCGACTCAAATGTGGGCGCGCCGCTTGCCGACCAGTTGGCCGCCGGCCTCGACCACGTCGCCATGCCCTCCAACATTGAGAGCCCCAGCGACCAGCGCAAGCTCGCCACGTGGGGGCTGGTCGTGAGCTCGCTGCTCTGCATTGCCTGCGTGAAGCTTCTGTTCGGCACCGTGCCCATTCTGGCGCTCGCCGTCGCCGTTTTCATTTCGCCGCTGCTGTCGCTGCTGGGCGTCCGCGCGCTCGGCGAAACAGACCTCAACCCCGTGTCGAGCATCGCCAAGCTCACGCAGTTTGTCTTCGGACTCATGATGCGCAACAAGCCGCACGCCGTGCTGCTGAACATTGTTGCTGGCGCCATCACCGAGGCCGGCGCGCAGCAAGCCGGCGACCTCATGCAGGACTACAAAACCGGCGATCTGCTCGGCGCGCCCATGACCCAGCAAACCATTGGCATGACCGTTGGCACGGCTTGGTCCGTCGTGCTGTCGGCTCTCATCTACCGCCTCTACACGACACATTTTGAAATCCCAGGAAAAGAGTTCCGCATCCCAACCGCATATATCTGGGCCGACTGCGCGCGCCTCATGACTGGCGATGGCTTACCACCGCGCGCTGACACTTTTGCCATTGGATTCGGCGCCTTATTTATTTGCTTGGCCATCATCAAGCGGCTTTACCACGAAAAAACGTGGTCTACATGGATCCCCAGCGGCGTGGCCGTGGGCATCGGCATGTATAATGTGCCAAGCTTCACACTTGCTCGCTTCTTGGGCGGTGTTGCCGTGTACGTCTACTCGCGGCGTTACCCGAAGCCGGCCGACGAGGTGTACATGGTGATTTTGTCCAGCGGACTCATTCTAGGCGAGGGCCTCATGTCGGTGCTATACCTTTTTGTTAAAGTATGAACTCTTGTGGTGAGGGCTTGCTGCTGCGGGCGTCGTTGCATTCAGGGATGCGTTGTGGCTCTGGTCGACTCCCAACGTATTAGCAAGTATAGAAGACGTAGATCCATAGCGCATGACATGAACACCATCGGTATACGCTCGAATGCGGCCAATGCCTGGGGAATGGTCCATGTGTACTGAAAGTCTAGCTCTTGAGTGTCAGCTTGGCACAAAGCGTCAGCTTGGCGTATATTACCCGGCTTTTACTGTACAGCTTCGCACCTCACGGCTACTTTCGGTACCCCACGAGTGCGTTTTCTGTCGACGACGAGACTTGGCTTGATTTGAGGCTAGCTCGTGCTTAGAACCCAGCAGGACTTTATAAAAGGCTTTACCAGTGTGCCCAAAAAGCCAGCCCCCAGGAAACATATATGCACGAAGTGTCCCTTGAGGATTAATACCGGGCTTCGCTCCAAAACTTTAGACGTTCGTAAGTGTGATCAGTCCCCCCCCAAGGGTTCTCGGCCCTGAACGGTCCTGAACGGGCTCAGAGCTTAAATCTTTTAAGTCCCAAGCAGCGGCTCTTCATGGCTGACTCGTGCGCGATATATGCTAGATTAATGGTTCATGTTTTTGCAAACGCGCCCTGCAGCTGCGGCTGTCTTATGTGCCGAGTATAGTGAATATTGGTGGCTTGAACGCCTTAGCTTCCCCACGTCGGCCCGCAAAAGCGCCACCTCAGAGCCGGATCTATCATTCTGTTGAGTTTTGGATGAGGTTTGAAATGGCGCGCGCCTAATGAAGGGCTTTGGGTGCATGTACGTCCAGGTCTCGTCAATTGACAGGCCGCGTTCTGCTAAGAAGCGCTGGTATGGCGCTGGTATGTGCAAATAAATTAGTGAGTCACTGCTGCTGCATGCGCTTGATGCGCTGCTGCCGCAGATCCTGCTCGGCCTTCTGGTCGGCGCGGCTCAGGAAGTCCTGCTTATCGAGATACCCGCTCTTGTTGTGCTTGGAGAGGTCCTCGCGAATGCCCTCTTTGTCCACAAACCCGAGCCAATCAAGCCGCGACTTCTCTAGCGTGTTGATTTTCTTTGTCTTGTTCATTTGGTACTCCTCCATGAGACTCATTTTGCGCTTCACGGGCCCGCGGCCCTGACTCTTGGGCTTCGCGGCCTCCGTCGCCGCCTTCTGCTCCCGCAGATAGTCCTGTCCTTCTGCGCTGGACTTCAGCACGCGCTTTGTTTCAGTTTTGACGTCGCCTGCGAACTTGAACGTGCGCGTGATGGTGATGTACTCCTCTTGCGGCGCGGCTGGGCCAGAGGGCGTGCTTGCGCGGGAGCTTTCTGCGCTGGGGCTTGGTGGCGACGCGCGGCGCGGCGGCTGTGTTGGCGGCGCGCTATTCATCTCGTTCCACAGCGCGTCCACATCGACGGCAGACGTGCCCACAACGGCGTCTTTCTTGTTCTGGGCGGGTCCAGCGTTGGCCAACGCCGCTGCCTCGGCGCGGCGCTGCGCGCGCGTCTTGACAAGGCCGCCAGAGCCTTGCAATTCCGCATAGCTCGCGTCGGGCTTGCCGTCGTCGTCGGAGTCGCTCTTGGCCTTCGCCGCGTCTACTTCGGGGTTGTAGTCCTCGTCCTCGCTCTCGTGGTACTCGTCCTCATCGCTCTGCTGGCGCCGGTTCATGAATGCCTGTACGGAAGGTTGCCAACAGGCAACTGTCGGCCCCAAATATTTTTGTGTGTGGCACCCCAAGCCCAGGCAGCCATTCCCGGCCAACGCGCGTCACGTGCGTGGTTGCAGCAACGGGCAAGGGCACGACCCTACGCTGCGGCCGGGATGTGTGTGGGGGGAGTGGCTTCTGGGTTCTGGGTTCTGGGTTCTGCGACGCGCCAGTCCTAATCAGCGTCGATCCGGCCGCGCGGTGCGGACGGCGGTTAGCAGGCGCTGCATTCTGGTTAATTACTCTGGCAAGCAGGCCTCGGCGTGCTGCTGTGCGGTGTTAGGCGCGTAGAGCGCGGGCGAGCGGCCGCAGCTCACAGCCAGTGTGCGTCTGGCGTAGCGCGACGCAGCACGAGCGTGTTTTTCTTTTCCCTGGCGCGTCTTGCGCGTTGCGCGCAGTTCTCCGCCGACTGGCGTGGCTGGCTTGCTGACCGCGCATGTTTGTCCGTATTGCTCTTATTGCGCGCTTGGCCGCGGCTGTCACACAGGCGCTGCCGCGCTGCCGCGCTGCCGATGAGCACGCCGCTGGTCCCGAGGTGAGCTCTGCGCACAACGCCGCCGGTCGCCACCGGCTGGCGGTGCTGCGCCGCGCAGGAACCGCCGCCT
>JANIWL010000030.1:0-114899 GCA_030705075.1 Entelexis geochares | reverse complement strand
AGACATGCCGCCGGCGGCGCACATCCCCTCGCTTCCGGCCTCACAGCCTGCTCCACATGCAGCTGTTGGAGGCGCTGGCCTCTCTGGGCCGTCGCTGGCCAATTCGATGGTCGCGGCTCCGCTGAGCGACGCCGTAACCAGTTTGGTCATGCATAGCGCCGCCGCGTTTGCTCGCACGTTCGAGCAGAGTCTCGCCGGGAAGGGCGTCGCGCTGCCAAACATCTCGACGGCCCCAACAGAGAGCTTTTACCTCGTTAGGCCGAAGACAAGCAAGCACGAAGACGAGGACATGGCTGGCGGGCGCTTCACGATCTCGACGAGGGAGCGCGCACAGGCCATTGAGCGCGCGACAAAGGTACAGCGCAGTGTGCTGAAGACCGGTATGCAGCAGATCCGCCAAGAGATGGCGCTGAAGGAGCAGAAGATCCAGGACGAGCACACGGAGGAGGTAGACAGGCTGCGGGCCGAAAATGACCGTCTACGCATCCAGGTGTCGAAGCTGAAGTCTCGCTGGGAAGAGCTTAAGGAGAGCGCGCGCAAGCGCCAGGCTTGAGCAGACCCTGTATTTATTTTATTTATTACTTGCCAACGCACGGCGTCGGTTCTACAAAGCGCGACGCATTCGAACAATTCTTTAAGTGTATGATAACAATACGGACCTTTCACCAGCCGTCCTGCAGCACTCTAGTAAACGGCGGGAGCGCCGTGTAGGCCCGGCGCCAGGTAAAGGCCTGAGCAATGCGGCTGAGACGAGCACAAGCTTCTAATTCATCCGAAGTCCCTGTGAAGTCCTCACTCACGCCTTTGCACTCTTGATTCCGTGCATCATTTCCTCCTTAGAGATAAGATGGCCAATCGTCTCGATGTGCTCCAGCAATTTGCTGGTGTTGTTGCTCCACTCGTTCAGCACGTCGTTCACGTCCTTGGGCTTCGCGAATGTCACTATGCGCTTGGGCCGGTCGATGCGTGCCCAGACAGTGCCCTTCACCACTAGTTTCGACAGCACATCTTCCGTCTCGCTCGGCGTGAGATCCAAAAGCTCGGTGAGCCCCTGCATGGAGATGCGCGTGTAAAACTTGCCAACAACACGAATGTTGTGCTCGATGATGCGCTGGTGAAGATCATCCCACCGCGTCGAGCCGACTTCGGGCTCCTTAAACACCCAGTGCTCCTTCAGCTCTGCGCCATATACCTCAACCATCTTAGGCCAGCGAATGAGCTCAAACGTCGTGAACATGGTCACAAGCTGGTCGAACAAGGGCAGCAGCGAGAGCGCCGACTCGCGCTTCAGGTGCTGCAGCAGGTCGGCCTGAAGGTTATCGTGCGGCGCCAGCACCGCAAATAGCACCATGTTACCCAGCAGCTCGTTCTTGCGCTCGTCGTTGTCCTGCGTTGTCTGCGTGTCGTAGATGTGTCTGAGATTCTGCACGACGTCGAGGTAAGCGGCGTCATGCAGCGCGATCTTTGTGCGCAAGTCGTAAAACCGGATCTTCTGCGCCTCAACAGTCTTGTCTTCTTTGGCGTTGTTGAAGTACCGCGGCATGATGCGCCGACTAGCGATGGCAGCGTGCGCGAAGTCGCCCTTCTTCTCGTAGAGCTCGACTTGCTCGAGAATAAAGTCGACCTTCTCGCTCATCTCCATACTGCCGAACGTCTCGACCTGCAGCTCGCCCATGAGGTCGGCCGCCTTGGCGTAGTTCTGGAACTGCTGCACCTCGATCTCGGCAAGCACCTGTGTCACGCGCGCACGCTCCAGTTCGACGTAGATGCGACCCTCCGTGATAGTGCGCAACATTTCGATAGTGGCGAGCTTTGTGTCGAGGTTCGGCGCCTGCGGCAGCAGATCGATCACGGCTTGCACAAGCGCCGTGATAGCCTGCTTCAGCTGGCCGTGCTTCTTCACCAGCACTTGCACCTCCTCGTTGAGCTGGTCCCAGTTCTCGGCGTGCGGGTCCGCCAACAGCTTGGCAATGGTCACAAGCACGCGCTTCGACGACGCCAGGTCGCTGGCCTGCCGCACCTTTTTCTCCGCCACAAACAGCCGCTCCAGCGCCGCGTCGCGCTTCCCGCTCGCGGCAAGCTGCTCAATTTGCGGCAGCTCGCTGTCGAGCTCTGCCGTGTAGTCCTTGTCGGCCTTGAGAAGCGCTTCGTCCGACATGCTAGCTATGTGTGTCGTGAGGCAGGTGGTTTCGGGGTGGCAAGGGTGACATCAGCCAGGCAACCGCGCAGCGGCGAGCCTCCCTCTCTCGGCTGAGTCAGCGAACCTGTGCACGCATTGGAATTCCATGCGAGAAGACAACCAACCAACTACGCCTGAGCTTCTTTGCACTGCTGCACGGCATTGTGCAGGTGCGTTTTTTTTGGTAATTTTGCCCAGAATCAGACTTCTTTCCTGTGTTTATTTTGAAGCATGGCCCGGACTCCTGTTGCGCCGCGGACCCCCCCCCCCGCGCACATGTTTTACGTAACGCGCTGTGGTGCTTAACTACAACCACCCCGATTAGCAGCTAACTCCCGCTGGCAATGCCGCATCAGACCGCGAGTAGTCCTAAGCCAAGACCGCTGTTCAGCCCGCAATGCTGGCCGTATGTGACAGCCATTGTGAAACAGGATGTGTCGTCGCTGGTCATGCGATACTTTCTGTCGTCGCTGATCATGCGGTTCATGGGCACTCCGCAGTACATTAAATGGGTTGCCAACATCTTCAACTTCACGTGGGCGGCGGCGCACAGCCAGGAATGGCTCGGGCCATTCCTAGGCCGCGGTGACCCGACGGGCGACGTTGTGCTCATCAAGGGCTGGCTCGCGCTGCTACAGATCGGCCGCTTTGTTTGCTTGTACGTTGCACTGTGCAGTTTTCTGGAGACGCGGAACACAACAATGACGGCGGTCTGGGGCTCTTATCTCGGCTATATAAATGGGTTAGCCGGAAGGCTTCTAGGATCTCCAGCGCCGTAATGCGCGACAAGCAATTCTCGCCTTCTTCAAGCTAGCAAAATCGAGGGAGCCGCAACCAAAGCTTTTGGTGCATGGCAGGGAACGCTACTTAGCATTTTCAAGCCCCCCTTGGGCTTCTGGACGCACTATTGCAGCCAATGCGAGCTTGCCAGTGGCGAGATCTTTCCTTAATTTAATTAAAGTGATGCTCGCGTTCCCACAGGCCGCGTGCCTCTTTATTCACACTTGACGCTTCTAATAAAGCTCTTGCCGTCATGATCAGCACCCTCCCTCTTTTGCTCCATTTTATACTATCAGTAATCGCGTCACACACACCCTCCACGCTGGGTTTCTCGCGCTTGGGTCGCGTGCTGCTCCGCATCGTTGAGTGGGCCCGCCGCCGCATTTTCCCCCACATACCCGTATTGTGTGCTCTCGCCATCAAAGCTGCAGCAGCTTCGCACGTAGGCCGTTGTGCATGCCCAGCCAGCCGACGGCAGATGTGGAAGACAGCAGCAAGGCGTCCGGCATTGAGCCGATAGACTTCGAGGCCTGTTATGCCCACCAAGGCGGTGAGACTCCTGGAGGCAGCGACAATGAGGCGCCGGAGGCGCTGCCAGTTCTGCAGCACCGCACCGAGCTAATGTCAGTCATACGACAGAATCAGGTCGTCATAGTTGCCGGAGAAACTGGTAGTGGTAAAACCACACAACTGCCCCAGTTTCTTGCCGAGGAGAATCTGGTGTCGCCCTTCAAGCGGCTGGCCGTGACGCAACCCCGGCGTCTCGCCGCTATGGCTGTTTCCCAGCGCGTTGCAACGGAAATGAACTGCCCCATAGGGCACAGAGTTGGGTATAGTGTACGGTTCGATGATTGTACCTCTGCAGACACCGAGATCCAGTTCCTCACCGACGGGCTGTTGCTGCGCAGATTTCTAGTCGATCCCATGCTAAGCGAGTACAACGTTGTGATGATAGATGAGGCCCACGAGCGAACATTGCATACTGACATTTTACTGGGACTTGTGCGTGATGTTGCGCGCCAGCGCCCCCAATTCAAAGTTATCATTTCATCTGCAACGCTGAACTCAGCCAAGTTTGCATCTTTTTTTGGCAACGCAGCCGTCTTTACTGTGCCGGGAAGGCGCTTTCCGGTACAGATGTTTTACGCACGCCATTCTGAGCCAGACTACATACAGGCCGTTGCCACTACGGTGCTACAAGTTCATGTTTCCCAGCCGCTAGGAGGCGACATCCTGGTGTTTTTGCCCGGCCAGGACGAGATTGAAACTGTCGAGGAGAAGTTGTTGAACTGTAGCGTGCAACTTGGTAGTGCCACTCCTGAGCTCATTGTTGCTCCCGTGTTTGCGAGCATGCCTGCCGACCAGCAGTCCCGTATATTCATGCAAACACCAGGAAACTGCCGTAAGGTCGTGCTTGCCACAAACATTGCCGAGACTTCCCTCACGATCCCGAATATCACCTTTGTGGTTGACCCAGGGTTGATGAAAGAGCAGAGCTTCAATAGCCGAAGTGGCGTTGACTCCCTGGTTCTACGCCGTTGTTCGAAGGCAAGTGCCAACCAACGTGCTGGTCGCGCAGGCCGCACGGCCCCAGGAATGTGCTTTCGCCTATTTACTCGGACTGCATTCGAGCAGGACATGCCTGCGGAACCAAGCCCAGAGGTCCTTCGAGCCAACCTGGCAAGTGTTTGCCTAACTCTTCTCACTCTTGGCGCGTCGGACATAGCGGAATTCGCCTTTCTGGATAAACCGCCCGATGAAGCGCTTGCAGCGGCTCTCACCGAGCTTTATGCTCTTGGCGCTATAGATCAGAATGGTAAACTTACTCGTAGAGGTCGCGTCCTTGCAGAATTTCCAACAAATCCGCAAATGGCGCGGGCCCTTGAAGCCAGCATCACCTACGGGTGCGTGGAGGATGTGTCGACCGTAGTGGCTATGCTCGGGGAGCTCGGCGGTTTGCTTGTGCGCCCAAGAGGGCGCAAGGCTGAAAGCGATGCAGCACACGCTAAGCTGAGCGTCGTGGGTGGTGATCATCAAACGCTGCTACACATTTACAATGAGTGGGAAGCAGAAAAGCACAGCGTGATATGGTGTCGCAATCACTACGTCCAAATCAAAGCACTTCGTCGTGCGCGCGACACGAGGAACCAGCTCAAACAGTTGTGCAGCACCATAAGCAAACGCACTGGGCTTAAGCAAGAACTCAACGTACCAGATGGATTGAAGATGTCGCTCATAGCTGGGTTTTTTACCCGCTGTGCGCGGTTAAGTAAAACGGGACAGCACTACGTTGTCGTTGGCCAAAGTGAACCCGCGTACATACACCCAGGTTCCACACTTTGGGGCGCCACTCCTGCCCCAAAACTGCTCATGTATCATGAGCTCGTTTTGACATCACGAGAATACATGCGCGGATGCATGCGCGTTGATCCCGACACAATGAAATTGGTTGTGCCACATTTTTATTATCAGCGACTTGAGAAGCGCGAAGGCGCGAGGCGTTAAATGCTTGCTAGCCGGCGAAGAAACCCCTAGCCGTGACACACTCCTAGCACATTGAATAGATGATGATATTTCGTCCAAAGGTAATTTTGTATTTATAAAAAAAGTGCGTAATTAGAGCTAGTCGGTGGATTCCCCCCACCCTTTTCTCATAAAGTATCAGGAGCAATAACTACAATAGCCGTTACACACTTAACGCAAAAACGTAAATAAATGACAAGGACGAGTGGGGCTGAAGCCACCGAGGCGAGCTGATGACATTCGGACGGACTATATGTCATCGAGGAAACTGTTCTCACAGAGCATCATCACACAGGCCTTTCACTCGTCGTCATCATTATCGTCCTCGTACCAGCCCACCGCTCGCTCAACGGCACGGTGCCATTGCTTGAAGCCTTTGTCACGCTGATACACGCCAGTGTTAGGCGTGAAGTAGGTATTCAAGCCAGAAGTGGGTTTTGTGACCTTGACAAGGTCATCCACGCTGCTCCAAACGCCAACCGCTAGTCCCGCCATGACAGCGGCGCCCAAAGCGGTCACTTCTTTCATAGCTGGTCTTTGAATATCAACACCAGCGATGTCTGCCTGAAGCTGCATAATAACATCGGAGCTAGTCAGACCACCGTCTACACGCAACACCTTTTTTGAATCGGAACTGGGAGCTCCACTATCTTTTCGCATGATTTCGTAGATCTCGCGGCTTTGGTAGCAAACGGCCTCGATGGCAGCTCGGATAATATGCGCCTTGGTAGAGTACGCGGTTAGCCCTAGAATAGTGCCTCGCGCAGTGGGCTGCCAGTAGGGTGAAAACAAGCCTGAGAAGGCAGTTACAAAATACACACCCGCCGAGTCCGGAACACTGCAAATCTGGTCGCCGATCTGGTCGCTAGTCTCTATGAGGCCGATGTTGTTGCGCAGCCACTTGATTACGCTTCCGCAAACAGCGATGGATCCTTCGAGCGCGTAGCACGGAGGCTGGTCCTTCAACTGAAAGGCAATGGTCGTGAGGAGACCGTTATCTGATAAAATTGGCTCGTGCCCAGTGTTGTACATCATGAAACAGCCCGTTCCATATGTGTTTTTGGCATCGCCTTTATTGAATCCAAAATGTCCCGCTAATGCTGACGCTTGATCTCCCACACACCCAGCAATGGGAAGCCCATCCAGGGGCTCGTTTGGTAGATAAAGGTGGGCGTATACTTCTGAAGAAGCACAAATCTTTGGTAGCACAAGCTTCTCAAAGCCGAAAAAGTTGATGAGCTCTTGGTCATACTCCATCTTGGCCAAATTGAGCAACATTGACCGGCTTGCATTGGAGGCATCCGTTACGTGTGCTGCTCCGCCACTGAGGGCATAAATGAGCCAAGAGTCGACGGTTCCAAAACAGAGCTCACCCTCCTCGTACACACGGCGCACCTTGTCGTCGTTGTCGAGCTGCCAGCGAACTTTGGTTGCAGCAAAATAGGCATTGATGTAAAGCCCGGAGAGTTCCTTCACACGATCGGCCCCGGGCCTCTTGCGAAGTTCATTTACAAGCTTCTCCGTGCGCGTGTCGCTCCACACAATGGCGTTACCTACGGGTTCGCCCGTTCTCCGGTCCCACACAAGGCTTGTTTCTCGCTGATTTGCAATTCCAAGCGCTTGGACCTGATCTAAGTCTATGTTTTTGGCGATCAGCTGGCCAGCAACCTCCGTGAGGCACTTCTTGCAGGCCTCGACTAGCTGTAGCGGATCATGTTCGACCCAGCCCGGCTTCGGATATATTTGCGTTAGTTCCACCTGATACGCCGCAACAGGCAGTGCGCGTTCAGTAAATGCAACGGCCCGGGCACTGGTCGTACCCTGGTCAATCGCAATTACGATCGAGTCCTGCTGCATTCTGGGATCAGCCACAGAGAAAGCAACTAAGGCTCGCAATGTCAGAGTCCCACGCAGACAGTCTTTGTGGGTTAGGCGGTGTCAGCGCTACGCACGTGACTATGAAAATGCGGGGTGTACACTCTGCTGTGTCTGTCGACCGTTGTTTTCCAGCGCTACAGAAACAGGAAATAAAGGACTCAAAAGCGTATCCTTTGAAACCCCTTCCTTTTTTTCTCGTGACAGAGCTTATTCGTGTGTCCTAGGTTGTATGCAACCAAACCCACACGTTTGATGACTAGGTCGCTCCAGGCAGGGTCAGTCACTATCAGCCAGTCACCAGTAGTAACGGCTGAGCTTCACGCGTTATAACTGAAGGCCAGGCGAGAATCGTACTCCGAAGAAACACCTTATGTTTGTATCATTTACTTAAGTAGTCTCATCTATGGGTGGGTTTCTGCGCCACTAGCAAGTCACTCAGTAGATCGTGGCTTAGACAGCACCACATCAGTGGGCAGCGGTGAGCAATAGTTCAGCAACCGTTACAGCAAGGAAAAAATGAATCCAGCGATCAGAGCTATGATTGTGCCACAGAAAAATAGCGCATAGTAGGGCGGTGTTTTGCGTAGATCTCTTCGCCCGATCTCTGTTGGCGCCACTACGCGCAGCAGCAAAATCCACTGTGCCGCAAGTTACGTTGGATAACTTGTACAGACATTGTTCATGCTTGCAGAGGCCTAAATTTAATTAATAGATACATTTTCCAGGTCCCCAAATCTTGTGCTTGGTCCCTTGCATTAGTGTGTGAGATGGCTAGTCTCACCATTCAGGTCCGTAGATTTCACGCAGTCTGGCCAAAGCATTTTCAACGCGCGTGAGCCATATCTGTTGGGCCGCCGCGGCAGTCTCAGACTCAGTAGGGACCCCAGGCTCCAATTGCTTCAGCAGGCCGCGGTGTTTTTCAATGGGCACTGACGTAGTTAAGGACGCACACAGTGCCTCCAGCCTGTGACAAACCGCTTGTAGCGGGTCTGTCATTCCCTCGACATTCTTGAACTGCTGAGGCGCAGTATTCAGCGGTTCTTGGGGGACCGGCGGGGCATCCTCTAGCGTTGATGAGGCTGGCGCGGTGTGGTCTTCAAAGGACTCCATGCGACCCAGCGCGCGCTCATTAAACAAGCTTGCACTTGTCTGAGAGCTCGAGCGTCGGCCCAAAAAAGAGTTCATTTGTGGATTAAGGTGCGGGTTCAGGTGTAGAGAATGGTGCTCCTTGGGCATGGCTGCCCGGTACTCCTCGACGTCACTATCAATGATTGATGCAAGTGAGGGCCTATTTGTCAAGGGGCTGAGTGGTGATCCCGGAGTATCTAGAGATTCAGAGCTTGCCATAGGCAAAGACTGCACTTTCAAGTCTATCGAGCTGCCAGTTGACTGCGCCGCCTGCGAGCCTGCTTGACTAGCCGACTGCAGTTGAGACAGCGAGGCTGAATGCGATGATGGTTGCGACTGGGCTTGCGAAGAAAGTCTTTGCACAATGGCCATCTGTTGCGCTTGCTCCGCCCGTGCAATTTTCAGCGACTGTTCCTTATGGCTTTCTCGTTCTCGCTCTGCATACCATTTGCGACGTCCATACAGTGACTTCGGATAAACTTTGTAGATATGCTCCGGGTTCTCAATACCGCGCAACTTAAGCTCACCTACCTCGTCAACAGTGTATTCTGTGTGATCTAGAACAGCAACGCTGCGCTCAAGAGCATCTGCTGCTTCGGGACTTACCCAGGGGTATGCTTGCTCGGGTTTCATGCCTCGCAGTACCTCTTTGTGGGCATCAAGATCTCGTTGCAGAGTAGAGAGAAAGTCAGAGCTGACGCTAATTTGTCCACCGTCAGCTATACCAGAAATGCGCGACGCGCGATTAACCATTGGACCGAAGTAGTCCATACGTCTTGTGACAGGGTCGGGCTCCGCTACGGCCCGACCACAATGGATGCCAATCCGCACGCTGAGTCCTCTAAAAATCAAAGAGCCATTCTCGTCGTATACAGGTGCACACTCAGCAACATTAAGGAGCTCGGGTGGCCACTCCGCTGTGAGCAAATGCTGCTGTACCGTTAGACACCAAATGAGTGCCTTTATTGGAGTGTGAAAGCAGATCATGAACGCGTCTCCTTCATTTTTCACCTCATAACCCTCCATGAGCCGAATCGATCTGCGCATAAGACTATTATGGGTCTTGATAGCTGCTCGCATGACAGCTGGGTAGTTTTCCCACAGATATGTCGAGCTTCGTATGTCTGTAAATACCATCGTCACTTCGCCAAAGGGAGGAGATACCTCGAACCCAAGACGAGCTAACGTTGAATCAGCAGGCAAGGAGTGCCGCCGCTTCCGGTACACACCTAACTCGCCATCATGCCCGCCCAACTCTCCTTGAGAGTGATGCTTGCTCACTTCCGCCAAAGGCTTGCCAACGACCATGACCATTGCGCGATCAGTCATACCATATGCCATAGCGAAGTCCCTTAATTTCAAGGCTGCCAACATGGGATCTCCTGCGGCAGAGCGTACAATGTCCGCTGCTGTTTCATGTTGCAACGTATCCCATATCGCAGCGCTGCCAATGATGATCTGGTCGGCTGGATCCAGGCCGTCGAGCAGATCGTATTCGTAGATTGACGGGGCAGCACTGAAAGCAGTGCCTTCTGAGTATCCGCCTATCATTCGTGGAAATGGCGACGCATTATTGACGTACGAGTTTCTCGAGTCTACAACACCCCCAGCAGCTCGAATTCGATCAAGTTCGCCTGACACGGGAGGCAATGGTTTACTCGCAACTTTGTGGGTTCCATTGCCTCGGCTAAAGACGACACGACCACCGCCTACTGTGGCTACCCACAGCTGACTGTCTCTGATATACAGAACGGTTGCACCCGTTCCGGCTTGCCAGTCATCAGGGCAAAGTCGCTGCGCCGCTGGACAGCGATGACCCAAGAAAGTATGCGCCATCTCTTCCGGGCTCAGCAGGGCATTGTTACCGATTTCACGGTGAGTTGCTAAAAACGCTCGCCGCAGGGCGTCGACTACGCTGACCTCCGCTTCAAGCTCAGCCTTGAACAAGGCGGCAAATGTCTCCTGCGCTAAATGTGAGATCTTGTTACCACCCCATGGCGACTCGTTGAAGCCATCAAACATAGCAATTAGTGATTCATCTGGCCTGTTGCGAAATCTTTCGACAACAAGGTCATTGATCGCTAATGGTCGGAAGCCCAGAGTATCTGCAATTCCAAGCCTAACAGAATTAAGATCAGAACCATAAGTGCGCACACGGCAAGTTTCTGTCTGGAAAGGAACTGACCCAGTGGTCAACGTGACATCCATAAGGCCCAGATTCATGAGTTTTGGGAGCACGCAGAAGTCCGCCAAGTCCACATAAGGCGGCGCTTCTTCGCTGTCCGAAGCTTCTACGCTGGGATAAGCAGATCTCCTTATTTCAAGTCGTTTGTTGTAGGAGAAGTTCAAGTACCGCAATTCTTCGTTCCACCGCCAGTTCCAATCGTAAGGCCAGTTTGCGACGTTGTATCTCAGGCCATTTGCACTCACGTCCAAGATCTCGAGACGCGACGCCTTTGCAAGCTCCGCAGGGAGAGTGTGCAATTTGTTTGAGTTTGCCTGCAAGATTCGTAAATTGCCTGCGTGATCGAAATCTTCATGCGGCAAAGTGTTCAAACGGTTGCCACTCAGGTAGAGTTCCTCCAAATGCGGGAGCTGGGCAAAAACGCCATTAGGAATTTCCGCAATGAAGTTGTAACTCAAATTCAGTATGCGCAAGGTCGATATGGAGGCCAATGCTTCAAAAACATCTTCCGATAGCTGGTTGTCACACGCGAAGACAGCTACAAGAGGTGCGTGCCTATTAGGTAGCGAGTCATGCGGATGGCTAGCCGGGTGCGGGGGAAGACTGTCAATTAAATTTGATGAAATGTTCAACGTGCGCAATCCGGGCATGAGCCAGATGTTGGAGGGCAGTGCTTTGAGATTGTTTGCATGTAGATCAAGCCTCCTCAACGCGGGCAAGGCGAAGAGCTCAGAGGGAAGATCGACCAGAGCATTACAAGATACATCCAAGTCCTCTAACAGCCTTAGCTGACCGATAGAGGCGGGTATTCGGCAAAGGCTGTTGCTGCTAAGATTCAGTACGCGCAGATTAGGCGCATTAACAAAGAGAGCCTCGTCAACGACCGGCAGGTGCGTGTTTCGCATATCGAGTGTGGTGATACTCTGAAGCACAAGGCGCCCCACGATTCTCAACATAGGAAGGCCCTCAAGCTTAAGTTCCCTAAGATGAGGCAATATACACACGGGCAGGCCCTCACTGTTACTTGATAATGCACTCGGAGAAGGTGGCACTTCAGTCGCAACGTTGTGTTGCTGCGTGAGGACTCTAGGATTGTTGTATGAAGCAACAAGCCGGTGAAGTGTGGGGACCAATGCATCCAAGGGGTTAGCAATCAGGTTGTGCCGTACATCCAAGGATTTTAACGCCGGTAACACGTGCAGGGCATCAGGAAGCCCGGTGAGGACATTAGCACATAGCTCGAGTTCCCTTAGATTCACCATTTGTAGGGCTTGATCTTGAGTGAGAACGATTCTCTCAAAGCGATTGTAACTGAGTCTCAATGATTTGAGGCTTGGGTTCCAGGTATCATAGTGAACCAGTGCATTCGTGCCACAGTCTAGCACTTCGAGGAAGGGAAGGTGTAACAGAGAGGAGGGTAGCTCTGTGAGTTGATTGCCCCTTAGATCGACGCTCCTCAGTTGCGGAAAGCAAGTAAAGTCGATGTTAGCGACATTTACAAGGCCGTTGTGCGCCAAGCTGATGCTTTGTAGGTTTGTTGCAGCTGCGCTTAAGGTCAAAGGCATCAAGAAGCTATTTGGAACCGTCGGATGAAAGACGAACAAACGCTCAAGCTTTAGCGTCTCCAACTTTGGGAGACGAAGAGACGTTTGTTGGAATGCGGACCCCGACACGTCTAATAATTCCACGCTATTTGCATCAGAACACACAAGGGCGGGCGCGTCGACAATGTCTGTGTTGGTGACAATAAGTTCACCCGGAGCTTGTGTGAGTAAGGGCGGCCTCAAGGGCAGATTGATGCTTGCCAGTACAATACGGCATACGAAGCTCGTGTCATCTCGGCATACATCAGTTAGTTTGTCCTGCACGCTGTGGTATCCCGCACTTACGAGCAAATCCTTAACGAGCTGGACTGGTTTCGAGCTTGGTTCAAGAACACTGACAGCTTCAGGGAAGACAGCGAGTAACCGACACTCAGCCGAATCTCCAATGAAGAATTTGCGCACAGCTAGTTGAAGCAAGCGGTCAGCCCGAATGTCTGGCGGACAAGCAATGGTGCCAAATGTACCATCTGGCCTATATACGCGCACGAAAGATGGCCTTTCTTTGCGGGATAATCCGCCGGGTAAATTCGCATGCCTTATTGATTCTGTGCGCTCCAAAGATGCTGATCGACGGCGATCTGTTGACCTTGAAAGAGAGCGGCTACGGCCAGCACGCAACAGTGTTGATGCCGGGGACTCGGGAAGTCGCGCGGCATAATCAGCATCATTGTTGTGACTGCTGCTACTACTACCACTGCTGTTGCCAATCTGCACGATATTGCTCAAACCTTTTCCGAGAGAAATGGAAGGCAAACCCAAGCTGCTCGAAGATGGCTGACGCTGGGAATGAGCTGATGGGGACCTTGAGCCGCTGCTGCGATGCGAGAAACCCCAGCGCCCACGTTCGAAACTTTCTCGGTGAAGATCGCGTGAAGACTCCCGGCCATCGCGGGAGACCTCGCGGGAAGACTTATGCTCTTTATTGCTAGAGTCACGGATAAATGGCGGCCGAAAAGAGTGCAGAATGTGAATTAAGGGTGCTGAGGGGTTCGGAACACGAGACCTGGAACGAGACCGGCCACGCTCACGGGCAGGCTTTGTCTCCTCGTCACGCGTAAAAACAGATCCAAGCGAGTTTGTCAGGGATCCCGAGCGGGAACGGCCGCCACGCCCGCGATCATCGACATTGCGCGCTTCTGCAGAATCCGATAGTGGGGGCGCAAACTGAACACTAGATGCAGCGCTACTTGTCCCAGAATTACCACTGTGTGCAGATACACCGCTTGTGGCGCTCGTGGAAGAGTCAACGCTGGCAACACTTAGGCCGCGGCCAAACTCGTCGCGCGGAGTGTCACGACCTTGATCCCGAGGATTGTGACCCCGGTGAGGCATCCGCAGCTAAGGCTCTCCTTGTGTGAGAATATTGGCGGAGCGAGGGGCACAAGAAGGGCTGATGTTGGGCGGCTTTACTCCTGATCTGAGAGGGCTACGCGGGCAAGAGGAAATTGGATCACGCCCCGACTACAAAATAGGCGCGCCCGACTAAATGACCACTATACGCTGCCGCAAAATTTCGCAGCGAGTATAAATGCTGGCCGCGTGGCGAATAATTCCAGAAAATATAGCGTTGTGCAAACGCCCGGTCTTAGGGGGGCACGGGAATCACCTAGAGGGGCATCATGACGACAGTACTCAAAACGCCTTACGAATCAGCTGACCCACTTTCACAATCGCTGCGGACGACCTCTGCGTCAGATCTGAAGGGTAAGGTGAAGTCCACATCTGACATGCAGGGTAAAGTGACCGCACGCATTGTGTGGACCTGCTGGGCATGGCCATAGTGATAGCAAAAGAGTAGACGCCTCACCATCAAAGCGGCCACGCCAAGCAGCACAGTGACTTCATAAGTAATTACATTGCCTGAACACGTACGGCAATGCTCAGCACTGCACCCGGCCCGCCTGGGATTCTTAGGGTTAGTTTGATGTTCAGGTAGGAAATACGAGCTCACCAGGCTCGAATATTTCATAGCCGACATTAAGGGTGGCTCTCGAGATATATAAATCAGGTTTTACTGGTCTGAAAAGCCTAAATTAGACGCACTCAATTTGCTGGGTCGCTACAAAGCGCTCGCACAAGCACGGCACCAAGAGTAGGCAACACCGACTGCATACAGGGCGGGTTCTGCAAAAAAAAAAAGTTAAGATGGCTACATCGGATCGAACGGGTTAAAGAGTGCAATGAGATACGATCAAGGTAAATAAAAGCTAGGCTTGGCTGGAGGTAAGTTCTAGTGACCGGTGCGGTATACTGCATCGTCTCCACGGTGAGAACAGTTCGAAGTAAAAACAGTGCTTTAGCGTTTTGAGCAATGGCGATGCACTGCAAAGGCATTTACGCTGCAACTTTGAAGGCGTGAAAAAAACCTCGTTGAAGTCTATGGGAACTTAGTGCGAGTATTGGCCCACTAATCCAGCCATTTCTAATAGCGCGCGATCCTCTTGTACGTTCACAGTGCGGCGGCGGTTCGCCTCAGCATCTTCCCAAGCCCAGGCGCGTCGCTGCTTTTCGAGATCCTGCTGAGTTCCGCAGCCGAGTACTTCCACTTGATCAACATAGAATCTGTACTCAAACGGTTCTTCCTTGTCGGTCGAATCAGGAATGCACCTAAGAACGCCGTGTTCCATGCAACTATCAACAAACATGACTGTGCCCTTCGACCTCTCGTTGGTAGTCGGAGGCCGCGAAAGTCCAGCACCCAGTCCGATGCTGGGAGCCATGAAAGCAGTTGACGGCGGTAACCTCCAAACCCGGAATTCCGGCTCGAGCTGTAGCAGAACCAGGCGCTTCCCAAAACAATGCTTGTAGCTCGCCCGCCACGGCTCATCAACAAGCAAGGCAAACACTACTTTGCGAGCCGCTCGCACGGGCGTATCATAGAACCGCGGCACTATCTTATCGATGTCCTTTAGCTTCGAATTCCACTTTGTGAAGTTGCGTGGTTGATGACCGCTCACTAACAGGATAGTATTTGCTGGCCATTTCGTGACACCAACCTCGAACGCCCTCATAGAGAACCCCTTTGTCGTGCCTTGAAAAAGAAGCAGCGAAGAGAATAGCCTCGACCCTATCGCGGCGAAAAGGAGAGCCCTGTGGTTGCGGTCTAAGCTCGTATCGAGCTGCACAAGGGTTGGCGCGTCAGTACTTTCCGCGTCGTACAGCAATCGATCCCAGATATTTGCGAGCGGCACCAACAGGAAGGGAAGGCTCTCGAGAATAGAAGTGAACTGCGCGAACCTCACAGCAGGCGCTTTAATGCTGACGAGAAGCTTGGCTGCCAGAGCGTGGTCCACCAGATCCAGCGTTGGGCGCGCCTGGTCACGCGGATCCACATCGAATGCGCTTAAGACCAGCGTGATGAAGTCGGCAAGTTCTTGGAATGGTAGGTACGGCTCGCCGCCGAGTTTTGCCACTGCGGCCGCTTCGAATATGCGCTCCGTCCACTCATACTCCGAGACACCCAAGCGCGAGGTAAGCCGGCCATCCAGCCAGCAGATGGCCAGACCTAAATTCTGAAGTAAACCAGAAGTCGTGAGGTTGTCTGCCAGTCTTAGCAGCACGGCGCTTCCTGGCGCATCTGATACGCCTAGTGCCTCTAATAATGCATCTAGACTGTCTCCGATGGCAATGGTCTTTTTCTGCAAAGACATGCGCTCGAACGGCGAAAGGCACGCGGCTAGAGCCTGCTGTGTGTCCACATTGCTCGACGGCTGCTCGGAGACGGAACTCTGTGAGCTGCCCATCACCGATGGCCAAAGAGCAAGAGTCACACACACACACACACAAAGTGTTGCAACTTTCTTGTTTGGTCATGGCTGCGAATAAATGTGGGGAAACCACTAACCCACCACCACCACCTTCGCATGCAGAGTTCGTCTACGCGCAGCGCAGGTACGGCGGGAGGGAGGCCTTAGCGAGGAGTAATAAATTACATGAGGACTAGGAAAGACTTAAATAATGCAGAGAAGCGCGCTAGCTGATAAGAACCCACAAAAAGAAGAACAGAATGATGATGCCGAAGCTTTTCAGCATGAGGCCCCTGTTCGATGACACACGCGCGTAGTATTTCAGAAGCTCGCGGTGGGCTCCACCCACGTTCAGCGAGATGTCCTCGGCATTAGCGTCAATGCGCTGCACGGTCTCGCGCTGCTCGGATATCATTGTCGACAGCTGCGAGAACATCTGGCCGAGCTCATTAATTGTGGATTCGATTGCGTCCACCGCGGACGAACGCTGGTTGAGGTAACTCGACTGCTGGTCCTCTAGCAACGCAACGCTCTGCTCCTGAGACGGAATTTCAAGCTGTTCCTGCACCTGAGCATGACCGCGAGCACTGCCGTAAGGTGTGTCGGCTGCCGCATCAGGCACTGCCGCAAAGGGATTTTCTTGGTAGAGCGGATTTGATACAGGCGTGGGCTGCCGGGGAGCCACGAACTTGTCTGTGCGCGAGCGCGTGGCCTGCATGTTTTTAGACCGCTCTTCGAGAACCTCCGCAAAGTCGCCCGTGATCTCCTTCAATTTGCCCTGCAGCGTCACGACAACATTACGTGAATGTGTATCGGCTTGCTCGTCGCGTTTCGTGCCTCCTAATTCTTTCAGCTGCTGATCCAGCGAGCCTATGTTGTCCTTGAGACTGTTGACCTTCTGCTTTATTACAACAGTGAGCTCAGCAATCTCCTGCGGCTTGTCGTCGAACATGGCGCGTCTCTTGGCGAGCTGAGCAAGCCTCTGCAGCATCGACGTGGTTGACGCTATCTCCTGGGCCACGGAACTTGCGCGCTTCATGAACAATGTCCGCTGCGACTGTGAAGCCTGCTTTGGCGGCTCTGCCGCCCCCGCGCGCGGATCCGACGTACGTAGGCTATGCTGCCGCACGCGCACGGCCGAGCGAAACTCGGCTGTTCGGTCTTGCGACAATATTAACGGCGGCATCGCGGGCTTTAAATCGTCACTGCCTTGAGCCTGGTTAGGACACGCTTGGACTTACTTGAACGTATCTAGCGGGCAGCCTCGCTGACACGTGACAGGCGCGAGCCCATCTGGTGGCAGCGTCGCGCGCGGTGGGTGTGGTGGTCTTTCCAGGGCATGGTGGCGCGTGCTCCTTCCCTGATCTAATCGACCGTTGGCACCGTGGCGACACGTTACGACAAAACATACCATGGCTAGTTCACGACAAAAACGGCTCGCTTACACTGCGGCTCGGCGCCAGGGTCTCCGAGCGTGAGCATACAGCTGAAGGGTTTGCAATCTTGATATTCAATAGCCCCCCTTTCAGCACACAGTTTAACGCATGGCCCACTACAGAAACCGCCAACAGTCTGTAAGCTTCTGCATTGATGCTGCACAAGCAGGGTGGGAACATGTATTGACCCGCCGCGGTTGGTGACGCGGGGGTCTGAAGGGGCCAGACCTGTTGGCGGATAAACCCGCGCATGATAATCGCCATCGGCGCCGGGACCCCTACCCACGTATATGCCGCTCGCGTTGGCGCGAGGAACAACAGGTGCTGGTGCGATTTCGTATAGGTGCGTACGCGCGCAGTTCTGTCGGCTTTAGCATATGCGGGCATTCACTGCGATGGAAATAGGCTCATGTGGCTTCGAGTGGCATGGCCTGATCTGATTGATCTCAGCTCGGCAATATCTACCTGCAGCTATGAGTAAGCCCTGTAGCTAAGTAGTGTGTTATTAAATCCGAGCATGGTCCCGGAGCCCAGAATGGTCTGCTCTGCAATAGTTAGCCTTGGATCATTTACGTCTAACTTACACTCTACCGAGTGTGCTGAGCCTTGTCTTCAATTCTTCATGTACCAATTAATTGGCCTGTTTTACACAACTAATGTGGGGCATTCGGCTTGTGCTAACGGCTCGCGTGCCTGTCAAAACACATCGTGTGTCTATTCGATGCGCCAGTGTAATGCAAACTGCCGAGCTCCCATTGGCCAGAGTGAGCCCGCGCCTGGCGACTGTCCGGATACATGCATGTATCGCATGCCGGATTGCAGGCTTTGTCAATTGTCTATATCTCTTACTTCGAACCCTCCTATGTGAGCCGCTGCGTTCGCCATTCCGCCTCGTGCCACCACTATTATCGCGACCCCACAGCGTAGTCACATGTTCACTCGGGAAAGATAGTCCTCGGCAGAATGCGGGGAACCCTGCAGACGCTGTTCTCATAAGGAGGTGCACCTACCGAATTTAAGTATAAAGACAGCACCCACACCCCGGTCCAGGACGTTGTGATGTCAGAGGAAAAGACTTTCACAGTGGAGGAAGTTGCCGAACACAGCAGCAAAGAGAGCTTGTGGATCATCATCGACGACTACGTCTACGACGTGACTGAGTGGCAGAAAGATCATCCTGGCGGGAAGAAAATGCTCCAGAAAGTCGGCGGCAAGAACGCCTCGAAACAGTTTCACAAATACCACAACGTGGACATGGTCATGCGCAAGTTTGGCGTGAATTTTAGGATAGGCAAGGTGGCCCCAGTGGAGGCCAACCCCACGGCCGCTGAGGCCGATAACGAGCCTCTCGAGGAGGCCGGTGACCTCATCCCCTTTGCCGACCCCATGTGGTACCAGGGCTACCACACGCCGTACCACACAGAGGCCCATGCCAAGGTGCGAGATCGGATCCGCGAGTACGTTGAGACGAAGATCATGCCGCACGTCGATGAGTGGGAAGAGGCCGGGGCCATACCGCAGGAAGTCTACAGGGAGTTCGGTGCTAACGGCTGGCTCGCGTACTGCTTGGGGCAGAAATTCTTCCCTGAACAATATGCCACGAACAAGCACGCCGATATTGCGCCCAACTTCGACGCCTTTATGGGGCAAGTTGTTGCAGATGAGTTGTGCCGTGCCGGTTCCGGCTCAGTTGTGTGGTTCCTTATTGGCGGATACGGTATTGGTGCTCCGCCTGTGCTGAATCATGGTTCGGAAGAGCTGAAAAAGCGTGTCCTTCCGGGCATTATTGCTGGCGAGAAGCGCATTTGCTTGGCTATCACAGAACCTCGTGGAGGAAGTGATGTTGCTCAGCTCGACACCACCGCCGAGAAGACGCCGGATGGGAAGTTCTTCATCGTGAATGGCGTCAAAAAGTGGATCACGAACGGCATTTTCGCAGACTACTTCAGTGTCGCCGTGCGCACGGGCGGTGAGGGCATGAATGGCATCTCCATGCTCCTCATTGAGAAGTCGATGCCGGGCATCACGACACGTAAAATCGACACTCAGGGCATGCGCTGCTCGGGCTCCACGTATATCGAATTTGAGGATGTGAAGGTCCCGGTTGAGAACTTGCTCGGCCGCGAGAACCAAGGCTTCAAGGTCATCATGTCCAACTTCAATCACGAGCGTTTGGGAGTCATCATGCAGGCGGTGCGGTTCAGTCGCGTCTGTTTTGAGGAGTCGATTAAGTGGTCTTTCGAGCGTGAAACGTTCGGCGTAAAGCTGTTCAAGCACGCGGTCATCCGCAACAAGCTCGCTCAAATGGCGAGCCGCATAGAGGCAGCTCAAGCCTCGCTCGACTTCCTTATTTATCAGGCGCAGAGCATGGACCCGGAGCTGGCCACACTGCGCCTCGGCGGACAGATTGCAGGCTTGAAGGCGTTCAGCACACAGACCTTCGAGTATGTCGCCCGAGAGGCCTCACAGATCTTTGGTGGCCTTGCCTACACGCAAGGCGGCAAGGGCGGCAAGGTCGAGCGGTTGTACCGCGATGTCAGGGCCTTGGCTATTCCCGGCGGCTCTGAAGAAATCATGCTGGACCTAGCTATCAGACAGAGCGTGAAGGTGCAGCAGATGTATGGTGCCAAGCTGTGAGCATTGGCGGAGATGTAGTAGTTACACTATGATGCCCGTCAGCTTTTCGTATAGTCTATTGTCTTCAATCATAATGATCACATCGCATGATGGTTTAAAGCGCAGTTGTAATGGGCTTCGTACTCGTACCCGGTGCTTTGCGTAGTGCTTCGCAGAGATCATTTCCGTGGGCATTGGGCTGGTGAATGGCTGGACCTGGAAATTTATATACACATATTTAGACCGCAGCTCTCTCCGTGAGCGCATATCCATATACATATCCAAATGCTGGTGACTTATATCTATGATGCCTCGAAAACGGACCTATGAACATGCGACAGAAGACCTGCGGCGCGGCATCTTCGAATGGCCTTGGCTAGCTTCTTCTGATTCTTGCCTTTGAGGCCAAGTGCATAACCCGGGATTATCTTGCCATTAGTGGTGACAAATTCCTGCAACGCCGTCGGAGACTTCCAAAGCTCGAGCGGGTTCACGCCCAAGGCGTTGAATCGATCGACCTTCTCGGTCTTCTGGAACTCCTTCTTGAGAGCATGCTTCTTCTCCAAGCTGAAGTCGAAGGGCTCATATGTCGACTGTGTGGCCGGGAACCTCGGCATGAATGTGGATGCAATGGGCGCCTCTTTCTTCGCCTCGCCGGCGAATTGCATGCCCTTTCTCAGAGCGTTCCACTCCCCCGACGGCTTGGAGGTGGCGTACATCCTCGATGCTGCGGGGCGTGTCAACTGCGCTGATCTTCGGAACATCTTTAGAGTCGCTCAAACACGTCAACGCCGCGAACAAGGTCCTTTGTCGTCGTGCGTGACGTTTTTATGTGTGTGATCGGCTAAGTGAAAAGATAACGTCAGCAATGTCCATGACGCGATATGGCCAAAGTACCTCGGTCATTCCGATGACGCCAGCGCCGGAGGCGCTTGAGAGTGGGTTGAAAGAAACATGAACGGTCGTGGTAATACATTAGCACAAGGCAAATGCCAGTTCATTGAGAGGCATATATAGTATGCTCCAACTGGTTTCCGGTGTGCAGACCATTACATATTTGTAACCACTTACTAACGACTCGGTTTGACTGCAATTGCACACAACTCCGTCGGCTGCGGGAATTAAGCCGCACTGGCTAAATGGTCGATCGATGTACTGTGTGCAAACAGGTGGGTGAAGACGATTGGGTTCAATGTGACCGCTGCTGTAGGTGGGTTCACTTTGGGTGCACAGAGAAGACTAGCGATGAACTGCGAGCACAAGACAGTGGCTTCGTGTGCGCCCAATGCGAGACGTCAGTTGCACGGCCCAAGCGGAGGCGCACGGAAGTAAACTATGCCCGCCTTGACAAAGGCATCATGGAAGTCAGCCAAACGCATCCCCACGTGCAATTCTTTAGTATGGCGATGCAAAGAGAGCAAACGAGGCCTACAGAGCCCGAGACAGCGTCCAACATACAGCGGTTTTTTACGGAAAGAAACAGTCGACCGACAAAAGTTGTGAAGGAGTGGTTTCACTTACTCGACATGGAGATCGACGCTGCACAGTTCACACCTCGAGCAATTGCAGCAACACTTGGTGAAGATGTGAAGGCACCTGTCATGGACAGCGTCACACAGCTAGGGGTCAAGGGATGGACGCTGGGCAAGTGGCGCGATTACCACGAGCTGGGGCCGCAGCGGCGCAAAAACCTAACCCAACACGGTACACTGAACGTCATAACGTTAGAGTTCAGTGATACGCCATTGAAACAATACGTTAGGCGACCTCGATTAGTACAAGAGGCAGATCTGGTGGATCTGGTTTGGCCCAACGACCGGCCAAAGCCCAAGGTACAGCTTTATTCTTTGACTGGCGCTGCCAACAGCTTCACTGATTTCCACATTGATTTTGCTGGCTCTAGCGTGTTTTATCATCTCATAAGTGGGTCGAAGTCATTTATCTTTGTTGAGCCAACAAGTCAAAACCTAAGGCAATATGAGAAATGGTGCCGCAGCAGTGACCAGTCTGAGACTTGGTTCCCAGCACTTTTGAAGAACCCCTCTGACGCCTTCCAAGTAGATGTGCAAGCTGGCGACAGCTTGCTCATTCCGTCAGGGTGGATTCACTCAGTATACACTCCATCTGACGCCGTCGTTGTTGGTGGAAACTTTCTGACGCTGAAGGATATGGAAATGCAAAAGACCATTGCCGACTTGGAGGAGCGAACAAACGTGCCAAAACAATTTAGGTTCCCAATGTTTCCGCTAGTTTTGAAATACACGGAGAAGCACCTGCTCAAAACGCACGCCGACAAGAATTCGAGTAGTGCCGAAGCGTATGCGGACTCATTCAAGAATGAGCACTCGTCCCCTTCCAGCGAATCCAACGCGTCAAATCCGAAACAGAATACAAACACATCCAGCCAGCAAGCAGACGAGACGTTGTTGGGCTCGCATGTTCTGGGTGAGGGAAAAAACTAGGAGTTTTTGTAAATCACGACATTTAGCTCAGCAGTAAAGGCAAACTGCTAGGGTGTGTGTCGTTGTGTGCCGAAGCATGGGACAGGCAAATTAATACTTTCAGCTACAAATGTAATTAAACAATCCCGAAGAAGTCAGCAGATACAAGGCCTAGTCTTCGTGCCACTTGCTCGCCTAAATAAAACTACTCGTGTCAAGTCCTGCGCCACATCGCGACCGACTTACCCGCGCAGGCTCCTCCTTTTTTTAGCCCACACAGCGGGCTAGGGTTGCGGCCCTGGCATGTGGTTACACATGCCGACCTCGTGGCTACCTGGCTTGAGACAGGGCGACGTAGCGTGGGCACGGAAACGCCCCGCAATGACTAAGAGATTAATTACGCGCTGCCCGTGCCTTAATCCCCCTGGATCCAAGCCTGAGCCCGTGCCCCTCGACCTTTGACCTTCAATCGGTCCCCTGTCCGTTCCGGTTACCACTGCGCGTGCCCAGTCCTGCTCCCGTGTAGACCCCTGTGATTCCTGCTGAGGGACCATACTCGCAGGCCAATGGCGTCTTCGTGGAAACTCACCAAAAAGCTAAAGGAGACTAACTTCCTTAGGGGCCACACATCTACATCCACTGCATCCTCGACTGGTGATTCGCAGCTTTCACCCGCGCCTTCCGGAAACACGAGTGATGCCCACAGCAGCAACGGCTCTCGTACGCAGAGCACGGGCTCCAGCCATCACAACGCCCACGCTAGCAGCCGTGGGTCCCCAAAACACTCGCGTGACACCCTTGTGGCGGGCAATGGAGCCGCAAACGGTGAGTCCCGGACTAACACACTGACGGCGGGCCGCCAGACAAGTCCTCGTGCCACTGTCACACGCGGCGGTGCTGCAGACGCGCACGCCAGCCAGCACTCTTTGCTGGCCGCGAACACCGCTGCATCCTCTGCTAACGCTGCTGCGCAGGCTGCACCCAAGTCCTGCTCGGCAAATCCGGGGCTTTTACGCGTTAAAGTATATGAGTTGAAACAACTGGTCGTGCCTAAACAGCACCTGCAGCAAATTCCGGCATGGGCGTTCGACAAATCTAGCACGAAGCCGCCGCCAGTGCATCTAGTTCTGGAGTATGACAAGACCCAAATCCTGCTGCACGCTATTGGCGGTACCGTCGAGGAGCCCGTTTGGGACAAGACGACCGCATTTGACGTGGCTGGTAACGCCAGCACCGTGGCGCTGAACGTATGCGTCTACTTGCGAGTGCGCGAGCACCTCGTTGTTGATGACACCACCAGTAAGAAGAGCGCTTCGGGCACCGACACGGTGCAGGAGCAGTTCACTGACGTGCTTCTTGGCGCCGCTCGCGTAACGCCAGAAAACATGAACAGCTTAGAAGTGCTGCCCCTGGCTGGCGGTGCCTTGAGCGTAAAATGCGAACTGCAAAATACAAAAAATCAGCCACTGTCCATCGACGATTTCACACTGCTCAAAGTCATTGGCAAGGGCTCATTTGGAAAGGTCATGCAGGTGCGTAAAAATGACACGCGACAAATTTACGCCTTGAAGACCATCCGCAAGGCCCACATTGTCTCCAAGTCCGAAGTGGTTCACACTCTCGCTGAGCGTACTGTTCTAGCGAAAATCAACAATCCATTCATTGTTCCTCTCAAGTTCAGCTTTCAGTCGCCTGAAAAGCTGTATCTAGTTATCGCATTTGTTAACGGGGGCGAACTCTTCCACCATTTGCAACGAGAGGGCCGTTTTGATCTGAATCGCGCCAGGTTCTACACCGCTGAGCTTCTCTGCGCTCTCGAGTGTCTGCATGAGTACAATGTCATCTATCGAGACTTGAAGCCGGAAAACATTTTACTGGACTACACAGGCCATATTGCATTGTGCGATTTTGGGCTTTGCAAACTAAACATGGGCGCGAAGGATCAGACAAGCACTTTTTGCGGAACACCTGAGTATCTTGCACCGGAGCTACTTCTCGGCCAAGGCTACACAAAGTCGGTTGATTGGTGGACGCTGGGCGTGCTCTTCTACGAAATGCTCACCGGCTTACCACCGTTCTATGATCAGAACACGAACACAATGTATCACAAGATCGTCAAAGATCCTCTCACGTTCCCCGCTGACATGGACCGCGAAGCCAAATCTCTCATCACCGGTCTCCTCGATCGCGATCCAAGGCGGCGTCTTGGTGCTAACGGCGCTGCTGATATCAAAGCGCATCCATTCTTTCACCAAATTGATTGGAAGTATCTCCTGAACAAAAAATATGCTGCACCATTTCTGCCTTCCGTAGCGTCAGCAATTGACACATCGAACTTCGACCAGGAGTTCACTTCAGAGGTGCCCATGGACTCCGTTGTGGGGAAAGAGTTCTACCTATCGGACTCCGTGCAAAACAAGTTCGGGGGTTGGTCATACACAAACGACTCCCGACTTGCCAGCAGTGGGAAATGGTAAGATCTCAACCAGCAGAAATTGAGACTCATTTCGCATTTGCCACGGTAAACTGTATGCATAAACTTACACATCCACGTCTAAAGCATGTTCGTACTAGAAGAAGGTAAAAAGTAAAGGAAATTGTACAAACTGTTCATGCATGAAGTGAGTTCCCATCACCTAGGCGGATCCGAATCTGCAAAATTGCGCTCATGCCTGCTTTGTTAGAACCGTCAAGTCGATCTCTTGTCAGCATATCGTAGGTCATAAAGAGAAAGCACACGAAGCAGAGAACTCTTCTTTTATAACTCAAAACACTTGAGACCTTATTACAAAACTCTTCATGTGTTCTTGGTACTCTATTTATCCTATGCCCCAGCATGCTATGTACGGACAACCCAACATTCACGAGAGAGCAATCGTTTACCTGATGGGGAGCAAGTGGAAGCAAAAAGAAGAACGCATATGATGCATGTATGGATGTTATATGGTATAAGGACAAGTGTCAATGATGAGTGGTATCCGTTGACCATGTCGCCCTGTGGAGAGTGCGCTCAGCAAAAGCTGCATAGCAAAATTCCTTCTGGGAGCTCAAGGAGTCCGCATTCACTGAGCTCTATCTATCTTGAGCTCCAGTGATATTCTAATGAAGTGGTCGTCATGCGTGAGAGCTAGAACCGTCTTATTATAACGACCAAGGATCACTACTAGGTGTAGTACTATAAGGACAGATCAGTGATGCAGTATCGACAAGTGAGTGGCATCGAATGGACATTGCTATGCAGCAATCTCAAGCTCCAAGTCCTGTCTTAGTGAGCTTGACAGTGGCAGGGATAGGTGCAACGATACCAGCTCTTCCCTTGCCTAGCCCAGAGCCCTCGCACCAGCCCATTTGTCTCATAAGACGATGGCCGAAGTTTTCATTCGTGATCTCAGATGCATGCTGACCCACGACATGACCATCTCGGACCTTCGCACTCGGGGTTCGTTCCTTCAGTTTACCGCCGACGGGATTCTTGTCCACGCGGCGGAAAAACTTGCGGCGGTTAAGCAGTTTGTTAACTCCCTTGCCACTGTGCGGCGTTGCACGACCCGTGAGATGGCATATTACGTGTTTCACTGAGTTGTGGCCCTCAACGCTGGGCCTCAGACCATGCTCTTTAGCAAACTGCTTCACGTACCAATTCGCGTTGTTATCGAGAGGAGGGAAGCTGAGACTCTGGAAGTCGCGTTGAGCAGCAAAATGACGAATTTCCTCTAAGACTTCTCTAACACCAATTTCCTCGGGATATTTCTGCCAGAGCACCGGGCTCTTGCCAAAGTCCATGCTGCGCAGCAGCTCGCGAGCCTCACGCTTAAGTCGACGGCCCTCGCTAGCCCGTTGCTTTGTGGAAGGCGGCACTTCCGTGCTGCGGTCGAGCAGCTGATCGAAATATTCGTCGAACTCGTCGTATTTGTCGAAACCGCTGTCGTCAAAGTCTTCATACTCATTAACCCTGCGGGTTGCCATGCTGGCTAGCGCAAAGATTTGGTCGTCGTCCAGTTCGTCCATATTGTCATCTTCGTCTTCGCTATGAAGCCCGGCTCTCATATCCGAAAAGTCATAGTCATCGTAAGTTACACCATCGGAATCCGACAAGGGCTCAAATACAGACTCATCCACCTGGGACGCGTTGTACTGATCGTACTCGAATGGACTCTGATCAGAGTCCGACGACGAGTCTATTGCGAGCCGCGAGACGCTCTCGTCAAACGACGGGGTTTCTGCTTCTTGAGGAAGACCAAATCGGCGCTCTTTATGTCCGCCGTTGGGAGCCTCATGATGTTGCTGCAGCACAACATGCGTCTCGCCTGTCTCGCTGAATTGGGCTTGTAGTCGAGCATCTATCTGCTCGAAGTCTGAGTCCGAAGATTCATTCTGCGACTCCGAGTTTTGTGACAAGATTCGGAGCGTATTTCGATCTTCTAGATCTTCTCCAGAGTCTTGCGTCTCGTTGCTCAGAAGTACGAGAGGCGAAGTATCTAGTTGAAGTACCGGTGATTGCTCTGATATAATTGAAGACGCGTTTGCTGTGGTTTCGTCGGATACGTCCTCAGACGCGTCCGCAAGGGAGTTGCCCGTCATGGACGGCTCCGGTACGTCTCTAAGTACACTTGCTTCGGTCCCATTGTCTTCACTAAAGGCATCAGCAGCCGGAGTAGCTCCTGTGGTGCCCTCTATGGGCTCCAATTCTTCGGAGTCTTCGTCGCTTGGCTTTGTCTCAAGAGTGAGCTCGAAATCATCCACGGCTTTGACAAAAATCACCGGCACAAATCGCAAATCCTGACCAGCAAGATCTCCCTTTCGCCTTCCCGACATTTTGCTCTTCTTGGCGCCACTTTCAATGTTGACGGGGCGACCGGTTCCGCCTCCAACTTTACTGCCTCCGCGGCCCGACTTTGCGCCCCGCTTGCCATTCGGCCTGGCATCCTTCTTGGATCCTTTCGCTGCACGCGACTTTTTTTTACCGCCGGTCGAGCGCATTGAGACTGCAACTCCAATCCAAAATGTGTAATGCTGAAATCCACAATTGATCTCGCAGTGACGATTTGCCTCCTGATATGTCATCTCAAGCATACTGCAGTTTACAGCTGAGAGTGTTATATTTCCTGGGCAGAATCATTGAGAAGGAAAGCAATAGAAACCTTTTAAGCGTACAGCAGATACCGAATAGCAATGTTTTTCATCTTCGCATGTCTCCCATTCGATTGTTATTTTGCATGTTACATGTAAAAAAACCCGCCTAATGAGGTAATTAGCAAGCTAGCCGTCGCAGCGGTCTCACTGATCTGCCTGATGCAACACTGCTCCATCCGGCTGCTCCAAAGAAAAAACGCGTGTACTAGCCGCATAGCTAAATTCATTCATAAATGGCCGGGGGGCCTTCACATCAGTGTATCGCCCTCCGCACAGGAACCCATGCAGACTGCACGCAGCCCTAACATTCACTCAAACAGCCCAAATTGTGTGCCTAAGGTACCCGTAAGAACGAGGGACCGGCTGGCGGCGCGCAGATTCATGTTGATCCAGAACCGCGTGCACTCCCTTTGGGGGCCGCTATACACAGAGACAGTAGCGACCGTCGAACAAATGATTTATAACTGCTCGAGCACAAGAAATGACTACGTTGGATCCGTAAGACGCAGTGAACATATGATATCTAGCCAACTCGACACGCGGTTGCGATGGCAGTTTGGCCGACAGGGCCTCAAGGCAAAAATGTAGACTCGGAGCAGATATAATAAGTGAGGCTCAAGTTCACATACTTTGAGGCCATTCAAGGGCAATTCTTCTTTATGTGTGTATCCAATTACTTACGGAATTCACTACGGCACTTCCGCAAAGAATATAGACCCCCCCCGCTCACATCCCATTTCTGAGCGCGGCCAGCCCTTGCCCAGCCCTAAACTAACAACCACCCAAGGCTTCCACACTGAGACGCCACGAGTACCTTTGGTGCAGAGCCATTGGGTTGTAGAGAGTTCAATTGCCCCCAGAACAACAACTCGATGCAACGGGTGCTCAGTCTGATTCGGGATGAGGCGCCGCAGCCAGAGCCTGGCCAGCCCGTATGGTGTCTGGGCCGGCGGTACGAGAACCCGGAAGACGGGTGGAATGAGGAGTTTCTGGCAGACGCGGCTGCGCGCATTTGGCTCATGTACCGCACACAGTTCGCCACTCCGATTCCGCGCCACCCCGATGGCCCATCGCCACTGGCGCAAAATGTGGCGGCGTTTTTTAGAGGGCAGCCGACCATGCAAGCGGCATCCACAATGATGGACGCGTCGTCATTCACGAGCGACGTGGGGTGGGGCTGCATGATCCGGACGGGCCAGTCGCTGCTTGCGAACGCGCTCGAGATTGCCGCGTTTGGTCGTAGCGGCCGACCCGAGGACGAGAAGGAGGTGGCTCTACTCCGCAATTTCAGCGACGACCCGTCTGCGCCGTACTCGATCCACCACTTTGTTGAATACGGCGCCGAGAAGTGCGGTAAGCTCCCTGGCCAGTGGTTTGGCCCCAGCGCCGTGGCCCAGTGTATAGCACAGTTTGCCGACATGCGTGTTTATAGATCCATGGCCATGGACGTTTACGAGCCAGATGTACTTGACGGAGAGTTCCCTGTTCTCATTCTATGCGGTTTGCGGCTCGGCATTAACAACGTGAATCCGGTGTACTACGACGGGCTGCGGTCGTTGCTCAGTGCTCCACAAGCGGTGGGCATTGCTGGCGGGCGCACATCTGCGTCGCACTACTTTTATGGCTTTCAAAACGAACGGCTGTTTTTCCACGACCCGCACGAGCCCAAGGTCGCGCTGAGCGTGGATGCACCGGCCGCGGACTTTGTAGAGTCCATGCATTCGCAGCGCATTCGAGCCCTGCCATTCAGTGAGATGGATCCGTCAATGCTAGCGGGATTCCTCATCACGAGCGAGGACGATTACAGCTCGTGGAAGGACCACCTTGACAATGTGCCTGTCAAGTCACGCGTGATCAATATAATGCTGGACCGCCCGAGTGCGGACGTGTCGAGCTTGAGCGACGACAAGGGCCCTGAGATGGAGGGGTTTGTGATGTGCGAGAACCCACAGGCTGAAGATGCAGTACTCGTGGAGGACACCAAGCGCCAAACAACAGAGCCCCTGCAAGACCTGGCACAGCAGGTCAAGGAGGCCAAAAAGAATACTGATGAAATCACAACGGCGATGGGGGTGCCTGGAACCCAGAATAGCTAAACACGCAGGTTTGTTTATTTATATGTATGTATTTTATAGAAGGTTTTACATCGTAGCTTCAAGTCAAGGCCCGTCACGGTCGCAAGCACCTGGTAGGGGGAGAAGTAGAAGGACTGAGTCACTCGAGCTATGCCGCTTAAGCCTACAGAAACAGCCGTACACGCAACGACATTTCTTGATACTTGCAGTCAGGGACATTTGAATATGCAGTGGTTTAGCAGAACGAGAGTCACTAGCTTGTGGAGGCAGCATGTACTAAATTGAGTTGCGGAATTCCAGAATAATGACTGCCGAGAATCACAGCGCTATGAATACTGGCACTATGATAGTCCCTTCGCATTGCACAGCACTCTAGTAACATCATAATCGAGCAATTCGCTTCGACGAACCAAGGCTTTACGCGCGCCTTTCAAAAGCTAGGCGCAATTGCCGTTTCTACCTGGAGCAGCGCCTCGAAAAGTCTACCAGGTTAAGCAGAAGTATAATCATTTATTTTACACTTGGCAGCAACAGATAACTTACAAACACAATTAGTGAATTACTTGTGAGAAACATTGAATTGAAGCCTAAGAACGCGCCTTCTCTCTGACACCCGCGCGTTTCACCACGATACGCCTACGAGCAATCACCGCGACCAAAAGCCAGGGCGGCGGCCTTCATTCGTGTCCTGTTTCGGGAATGGAATTCGCTGTTATCAACAAGGTCTGGGAGGACCACAAGGCGTCTCCCGCCCGTGTGCGGGCCATAAACCTGTTCATGGCCTTTCTCATGGCGACCGGAGTTGTGCAGTTCGTGTTCTGCCTGCTCGTGGGAAACTTCCCATTCAACGCGTTTCTGGCGGGCTTCTCGGCCAACATCGGCCAGTTTGTACTCCTCGCGAACCTGCGGCAGCAGATCAATCCGGCTAATGCTGCTGAGTTCAATCAGGTCACGCCGAAGCGCGCCTTTGGCGACTTCGTCTTCGGCTCGTTCATCTTGCACTTCCTGACTTACCACTTCGTCAACTAGGCCGCGTGCGCAAGACACACAAGGCCGATACTCGGCATGCCGTGGAAAGGAGGAGGAGGCGGACGCGCTGTCTGGTGCTCTCAGAAATTAGGCTCATGCCTGAATGCGTGGATGAGAGCACACAAAGGTCCACACGTCAGCGTATACACAACAAAGAATAGGCCCACGCGAGCGCTGCACTCACGAAAACACGCGTCGGATGAGCATCATGCGCTCGAGGTGCGCATGATATGTCGCACTAACTGGGGCGAGCCAGCACCTTCGTGGTTCTGTGGCTTCTCAGCATTGTTCTCACAAAAAGAAAACTAGTATATAACAACTAAAAGAAAATGGAACTGCCACTATGTCGGCCATCGATCGCAGCGCGGTACCTGAGCGTCTTATCTACTCGTTATCAAGCCATTATAATTGGGGGGTAGTGGGGTTATCTCTCTGATCACTTATTAAGGGCGCCCGAAGGCTCACTTCCCCAGACCTCCCCCCCAGACCCGCGCCGTGTAGTGCTCGGACTGAGGTGAAACCGCACCCGGCGGCTCGACGAAGCAGCAAATGTGGTGGGCTCGCATGCAGCGCATGTGCGGCCACGTTGCAGGCCCATATCGCAGCGGCGGGCGCGCAGCGCTTGGCACACGCAGCGCGACGCGAGCGCGGGCAACGCAAGCCCGCGCCCAGGAGACCTACTCGCTGCGGCCGTCGAACGCCGAGAAGATGGCCACAGACTCGGCGATTCTGGAGCGGGCGTCGCAGGCGACACAGCCGATCCGGCTGCACGACCTTGTGCGGTGGCAGCAGTACAGGGACGGCGCGCCCGAGGCCGAGCTGCTGGCTAACGCCAAGTACGTGATCCACGAAATCACAACGCGGCTCGCGCGGCGGCTCGACGCCATGCGCGCGCTGCCCCTGCTGGTGGTGCTCAACCCGCACATCTCCCGCATCTACAACATCTACTACAACTCGTTTCGCGTGATGTCGTCCGTGAGCGCGCCGCAGACGCTGCAGGAGAACTCCGAGTTTGCAGACCTTCTGGAGAGCCTGGTTGAGTTCCACTCCGAGACAATACCGACCCTGGCGCAGGGCTTCAGCCAGGCGACGGAGCTGCTCAGCCGCGACGAGATCAACCGCGTTCTGGGCGACCATCTGCAGGCGCGCATTGGCACTCGCATTCTGGCCGAGCACCACATCGCTCTTACGCGGCCGATTGGCCCGAACTTCATTGGCTGCATCCAGACAGACTTGCGGCCGGCTCAGGTCGTGGCCGACTGCGCCAAGACCGTGTCGGAGCTTACAAGCCTGCACTTCGGCTATACTGCCAGTATCAAGCTGGACGTCGGCAAGGACGTGACCATCGCGTACCCGCCAAACCACCTCGAGTACATGGTGATGGAGCTACTCAAGAACGCGTTCAATGCCGTCTGCATGCAGGGCGAGGAGGCGGTTGATGAGGGACCCATCATTGTGACGGTGATTCGCAGTGGCCAGGGCGTCATTCTGCGCCTGCGCGACCGCGGAGGAGGTATCATGCCGGAGAACGAGGCCAATGTGTTCAAGTTCTCCTACACAAGCGTCGACCGCGAGGACGAGGGTCTTGTGGAAGGCGTGGATTCCTCGCTCGCCGGGCTTGGCTACGGCCTGCCGCTGTCGAAGGCCTACGCAGAGTTCTTTGGTGGTAAGCTCCAGCTTCAGTCCTATCACGGCTGGGGCACCGACGCATATCTCACGCTGAAGTCACCCCTCATATCAGGTTACCGCCGTGACATTCTCTAGCGTAATCCCTGGCAGCGCAAGCCCTCGTTGACCATAAATATATTTATATCCTAACGAGTTCTGGGAACAGGTTCAAGCGGTAAATCTAGCGTCACGCCCCTCTCAAGAAGTGCGCATATGTCCTAACCTAGGGCATATACAACACTAAGTATGTTAACTGAACCTCAGGATTCTGATTCTTTGTGGCTCGCCTTACTGACATCCAAAGCCTTCCGCTCAACAATCGTACAGAAGAATACTAGACTGACTAAACTCGACAAAAGCATTAGGCGGCCCGCTATGATAGCGCGGACAAAGTTGTTACAGCCGTGAACATCTACTGTACGTGCCCCCCGCGTTTCGAGCAACCACCACCACCCTGGCACCCTCGCACCCTAGCGCGCCCACGCGTCGCGCGAACCCTCGGTGGAAACCCGCGCATGCGCATCACGTGGCAGATCGTTCCCCCCGTTTAGCTGAGCAGAGGCTCGACGCTGCCTGGCTGGCCAATCTCAGGGCTGCTTAATCACCAGTGATCGTCAACCCACAAACTATCCCACCTCTCTCGACCACAAAGAAAATGCTTGCGAGGTCTGTGCTTTTCCGCCGAGCGGTGCCGGCACTTGCTGCGCGCCGTACGTTTGCATCCTCCTCTGCTGTTCTCAGCAACCCCAAAGAGATTGCCAAGGAGTTCACCGTGTCTAAGAACCTGTCCGAGGCCACCTCCCCAGAGACGCTGTTCGGCCCAGGCACCACCGAGAAGGGCAAGCAGCCCTCCTCTTACGAGATCTCCACGGGTCTCGAGCGTCTTGAGCACCTCGGCAAGCTCGAGGGCATTGACGTCTTCGACATGGCTCCGCTTGTGCAGGACCGCAAGGGCACTCCGGACGACCCCGTTGTTGTGGACTCGTTCGACCGCATTCGCTACGTCGGCTGCACTGGCTTCCCCGCCGGCACGCAGGAGGTGAACTGGCTTCGCGTCGAGCAGGGTAAGATTGCTCGCGACTGGGAGTCTGGCTGCTGCTACACCCTGAACTATTTGGGCCCTGAGGAGGACGTGCACCACCACTAAAAAAAGCGATATAACAAACCGTTTAATTTATTCCATTTTTCTCCTGCGCTGCCTTGCCAACTAACTAACTGGGCGTGAGGCACCGCGGTGCACAATCAAAATCACTGCCTCCATAGTTTGGCTGCAAATGTAGGCACAAAGGCCAGGGAGACTCAGATTCTTTAAGTAACACACCGCTGCTGGCAATCTGAGGCTTTCGCCAAATCACCGATAACGTTAAAGTGCAGGGCGCATACGGCGGCGGTGACCGAGCTGCTAGTGCGGGCGGCATCAAACCCCCGTCTCCCGACCGGCCCGTGCCATGCACTCTCTTGCAAATGCCCACATGCCGAGCTTACTGGAAGAACTGATTTATTTGTGCAGCTCTTTGGTACTGTTCTTACTAGCGCTCCCTTTTTTATTCGCAGTGGCGTCGCGCTTTCCATGAGTTAACATCGCAGCGGGCCGCGTTCTATAAATATCCTCGCCGGCCATGTGAACGCGCTGGTGCTGCATTTAGAAACTTACGGCGTCCCGCATAGGCAACTCTGCTTGTTATAGTTTACAATGTATATCCCTGAAACACTCTCCGCACCTTCGTAAAATATCGCTTCTGCCTAAAATTAACCCGGCCAATCTCTGCGGGGGTTAAACGGGTGCCTTCGGGGATCTATGTACTTGCATATACCCTAGCGACGTAGGTACTAAGGGTCAATTAAGGTCGGCGCGACAAATGATTGGTTCCCTCGATGCCATAAGACTTTCGTCACGAGCCGTTAAAACCAAGAGTCCCATAAAGGCACGCAGCGCAGTGCCCCCGCACATTAGCAGTGTTCCGCTTGATTACAGCAGGGCTCAGCAAGCACTTCATCAGTCCAGATCTGTTGCGCCCAACCACTTTCGCGGTGCATATGAAGGGTTGCCCCTGGTGACCTGTTTAAGCAGGGGCTGCCTCTAAGCTATAGTAGGCGCAGGCGTGGGAGCGCGACCTTTGACCCGAATAAGCGCACACGTGACGGTAAAACCTTGTCCCGCCCCCAAAAATAGTTACGATGCTCGCGTCGAAAAGGAGTTTGCCCTAGCCCCGACACTCCTTCGCCCGAATTTATAAACATGATGCCCCTCCCATCATCCCCTTTAGCGAAGTCAACTGAAAAATGCGGATTTCATCGGTGGCGGCTACTGCAGCATCGCTCATGGCCCTCGGCCGTGCCGACGATAATGTCCCGTCTTGTGGCGCTGGCCAAAACGCCTGTCCGAAGGAGTACCCATGCTGCTCCACTGACGGAACGTGTGGCAACGGCTACGTCTGCCTTGGCGGCTGCGACCCGCGCTATAGCTACGAGCCGGGTGCATGTGTCGCTATGCCTGTCTGCAAGTCCGGCACCTTCACTTTCAACGGCACCGACGATATCTACTCATACTCGGACTACCTCGGTGACTATCAAAAGATGCCCTGGAGCTACCTCGGCGACATCACGAGTGCCGACGGCAAGCTGCGGGCCAAGATGACGAAGAACAACACGGCCACTACCATTTCGTCCTCCATGTACGTGTGGTACGGCAAGGTCACTATCAAGATGCGCACGTCTCGCACGGCTGGTGTCGTGTCTGACTTCATTCTGCTCTCCGGCTCGAAGGATGAGGTGGACTACGAGTTCCCCGGCTACGATCTGAACAACGCTCAGACAAACTACTACTACCAGGGTATCCTCGACTACCAGAACATGGTTAAGGAGCCTGTCAGCTCGGACACTCAGGCCAACTACCACGAATACACCATTGACTGGCAGGAGGAGCAGATCAACTGGATCATCGACGGAAACACTGTTCGCACATTGAACAAGAAGGATACTCTCAACTCGACAACGAACTCCTACAAGTATCCGCAGACCCCGTCGCGTATCCAGTTCGGTCTCTGGGCCGGCGGTGACAGCAGTGCTCAGGGCACCCAGGAGTGGGCCGGTGGCTCCGTTAACTGGGATGCTCCAGACATGCAGAACCCTGGTTACTTCTACATCGAGGTTGATTCAATTGATGTCGAGTGCTACGATCCGCCTCAGAACGTTAACAAGACCGGCGACAGCTCGTATGTCTTCACCGGTAAGAACGCCCAAGAGAGTGACGTCGCCATCACGAACGACGATACTAAGCTTGGAGCCACTGATGGCACTGGTCTTGACCTTGCTGGCCCGTACGGTCACAACTCGAGCTCGTCAGCCAGCTCAAGCTCGTCGACGAAACCTGCCATTGCTCTGAGCGGTGCTTCGGCGGCCAGCTCGTCTGCGGCTTCGTCCCGCTCGCTCATGGCTCTCTCGGGTGCCTCGGCGTCCAGCGCGGCTGCTTCCTCTAGCGCTGCTTCGTCTTCGCTGTTAGCTCTCTCGGGCGCCTCTGCGACCTCGTCGTCAGCCAGCGCTACGAGCAGTGCATCAAGCAGTGAATCCAGCAGTGCTTCTAGCAGCGCTAGCAGCACTGGCGGGTCTAACAATGGTGCTGCCGGCGCGGGCGCTGCAGCTTCGAAGTCGTCTGCCTCTCCTGCTTCATCCTCCTCTGATTCTGACTCCTCGAGCAGCAGCCCCTCGTCGTCGGCCACGGCCAACGCCAGGCCAGCGTCTGGTTCTGCCTCGGCCTCAGCCTCGAGTGTCAGCTCTGTTAAGAACGCTGCCGCTGGCGTGGTCCTCCCCGGCCTCGCTGCTATTGTGCCGGCTCTGCTTCTTTGAACTCTGTAGCGTACCGCTCAATCACTAATGTTTATACATAGCTAGTATAAAACCAAAATCTTATTTAATTGTCACACATTTTCTGCTATGCTCACACTTCTTTCGTCGCGAGTAAACTCGTAGCTAACCGCTGAGCTTCATGTGTACACGACTTGCACTTCGGTGTCGACGACACAGGTACATAAATGTTGTTGTTGCTGCTGTAGGCTTCACTGCTTACTGCTTGGTGCTCTTTTGTTCGTCGCGGCAGGTCAGTATGTTCTCAACGGCCCTGACGACCTTTTTCATGAACATCACGTCTCCCGGCGAAAAGTCTCGCTCATGCGATACAGACGCGCCCATTACGAACCCATCACTCCATACATTGCATGGTATGCTATCGAGTCCCATTGCCAAGGCCTTTTCGTCCCAAGTAATCCGCTCTGGTTTGCGCCTGAACGGCATGAGAACACCCGACCGCAGCAATGAGCTAGACTCCTCCGGTACGTTATACTTTATGCCGTACTTGCTCGCTATAGTAATGCGAAAGTGCTCCTCGTTAGCGATTATCTCTGGTTCGGCATCGAATCCCAGCTGGGGCCCGTAATATCCTACAAGGCGCACACGAGGACCATAGTTAGACTCCGTAGTCTCTTTGATATCAGCTACGTTGCGCAGCGCAGTGCCGCTTCTCAAGTTATGCAAACTGGCGGCTGACGCAAAAACCTTACGCCTCAGCCGAGCTTCCACAATGTAGACAAGTTCTGACCCTAGGTTCTGCCAAACAATGCGACAAGCTTTCTTGATGGCTTGGGGAATGCTGCGACAGCGAAGCAGTGACTCAAATACCTCATAAGGCTGAAGTATAGCTCGGCTGGCCTGAGGGCCCAGCAGGTGAGAAATTCGGGTGTCATGAAGACCGACATCAAGCGTTGTAGTCTTACTCGTAAGCTCCGCATCCTCTGACGACGGCTCACTAGCGCAAGTGCTTCCGCTCAAGGTGCTTGCCACTGTTGCCATGCTCTCACCGTCATCATCGTCCGCCCATTGAACGCGGAACCTCTGTTTTGAGTCCTTCTGTTTGTTGACACGGGCCTGTAACCGTAAGCTAAGCTCATGTGAAATAGCCGTCAACTGAGCAACAAGTTCCTTAGGAACTTGAGCCTTCAAATACGGGTCTAGCAAAGCTAGGCATCCGACCGGCTGATCGTCAATGAAAATTGGTACACCAACATAAAACTTGATGAAGGGAGGGCCATGAACGAGCGGGTTGAGTCTTGTCCTCCAATCCGTTCCTGCATCTAGAAGAGTGAAGTAGTCAGAACTCAAAATGGTATGAGCATCAAGGGACAACTCACGACCAATAATCGGGAATCGTTTGCCAAGTCCTACATCATGCAAAACGACTTGGCATGTCTTTTCAATGAGAGACACAGTTGCTGCCTTCAAGCGGTATTGACCGAGTAGCTGGCGGAGCCTTTTATCTAACCACGAGCGTTCTTGTCGCCAGATACGACGGTCACTTACACAATCAACGCTGCGAAGACGCGCAAGCTCGTTCTTATGATGAGGAGGAGCCATGTGTCCAAAGCCCCAGAAGCAAACAGGACGGCTCAAAGAGCTCAAGTTGGTCGTGCCTGTTTGGTATTGCTCCAGCCAGTCTTCCCACGTCTCGTCAAGCATGTCGACATTGGAATGCTTGCGGAAAGACTTTCCAAGTGACCTGATAGAAGAAGTGCGCATGATTGCTATGGAGTGTTCAATTAGCGACATAGATGGCCGAGAAACAGTGACCGGATCTGGGTCACTCTTGACTTCCGGACACTTCTTCCGCCAGTGCAACAGGCCTCGCAACAGCTTTCGCAGTGAGGGCCGTAGAGGTTCACCAGATTCTTCAGCAAAAAAACCATGGTTAGCAGTATCAGCGTTCACCTCATACTCGCTACCCGTCGCAGCCGAGTCGTAAGTAGTTTTAGGTCTGTCACAGCCGAACGGGCCCACCGCCGACGGTGAGAGCACAATCACCATGAGAGAGCAGAAGCTAAAATCTGATCAAGACTATAGTCATGTATCTCAGGCGGCCTTTAAGTCCGATATGCCCTCCGGAGTTGCCCCATTGGGAGATGCCGCACGTATGTGCGCCCAGTGATGCATGCTGCCTTCACGCTGATCGTGACCCCTTAGACTTATTATGGTGGCCCTTTGCACCATGAAATGCACTTGATAAAAGTTTAAAGGCCTGTTTCCCATCAATAACGTTTCCGTGCGCATCCTTCCGCTCGAAGTCCACATCTGGAACGTAGTTCTGAAACAGCTCCTTAGCAGCATCTGCCTCCTGCGCAGCTAGTCTCGTTCTGTGCAATTCGTATGCTTTCTGTCTCTCATGAGACGGTAAGTGTTTAAAGGCCTCAAGGCTTGAGGCCAGGTCTGCTTGCTTAGCTTGCCGTGCTGCACTGAGCCTTTGTGCCCAGGCCCGGCGGGACTCAGTGACTTGCTTGGAAGGAACAGGTGCTTTCCGGTCATTGCGGAGCATTTTCAACGTTTCTGCAACACTGTTTGGCTGGACTGGGCTGCTATCATGATCTACAGACTCGCCATCTCGAGCGGCATCAGCTTCCTGCACTGAAGCAGTATCGGGTGTGACAGGGGCATGTTCACGATGCTCCAGCGTGTTGTTTCCAGCTTTACTCTCATGGTTTTGTCGCACTTCGATAAGAAACGACTGCGTCGGGCCAATACTCAAACCCGCAGTCGTATCGCCACTTTGAGACACGTCGGCTTCCGCAGCTAATGGTGGTGGTTGGATGTCTGCCTGCTGTGGCTTCTGCTTCGAGTGCTCAATTCTGCTCCTCATCAAGATGTGTTCGAAAGCGTCATTTTCGTCTTCAGTCTGCTGTGGTGCTACTAGCGGAGCCTCGGTCAAGAGGCGCGCCCGGGCTTTGGAGCTAGACTTCGGCTTTTTGGGCTTAAAGATTGCCTTTTTAGAATCAAAATCAAGCTGGGGCTGCCTTTTTAGTTCTCTTCTCGGCTCTGCTGGAGCCTCGAGGGGATCCATTGCAGTGATGTCTTCAGCGACATGTCGGCCAGCATCCTGAGGCAGGCGGCGTTCCTCGCCCGACTCGCTAAGTGTTTCTGGGCTCTTTCCCTCATTTGGTTGGTCTTTATGCTCTGCACTTATTTCCAATGGGATGGTTGAACTAGGACTCTGCGGTTGCGGAGAAGCTGCACCTGCATTTTCCTTCATACCTCGCTTCTGTCGCATCGTCTCGAGCCAAGACAGTGTCTGCTCCGGAAATTCAGTGGCTTTAGTAGGGCCCTCGGTTGCTGCAGCGTGCAGAACGCGCTCTTCAGCGCGTTCTTCAGCCGCCAGTATGCGTGCTTGGATTTGTTTGGCCTGCTCAGATGGTGTCAATTCATCCTCAACAAGCGTCTCAGGCCCATCCCGGATCAGTCGCAGTCCGACCTTAGCCCGAAGTCGGTTCGTGTCCTCTATCGAGAGGCTCAAACGCATCAATCAGCGCGACTGCCTGCGGACTCTCCAAACGCTGCCGCTGCTGGTGTTGTGAGTAAAAGCCACATTATTGTGATTCCACTTGTGGTCCAAAAGTGTTCACGGTTAAAGACGGCGAGCACGTCAACGTCGGCGTTGTAACAACGAGAAGACCAAAATTTATATTATTGGGATTTTACTGCTAGGATGCAGAGTATGTTCGCGCGTTAGAAAAGCATGTATGTATTGCAATGACACCTGTGTTTGTTTCTTGATGAAACGCTACTTGAGCATCGCAAGCGTCAGAGACAGAAAAGAGGCAGAAGCCCCCTAGTAGAGTGTCGAAAGTGAGCACATATGTGACACCATATACGATTGATGCAAGTACCTTTCTGGTTGTCCAATGCTTGTGTTGGGCCGCGTGTAGCTGCTTCTTGACTTCTCAGATAGGGTTCTCATTGTTGCCGACATCTAGCACTTGGCTGCAGTTCTGTCGCTGTGGGACGCCAGGTCTTCGACCCCTTCTTTGTTGAGGGCCGAATACTTCGCACCGGTGAATAAAGCCAGAGCCAGCATGAGGCCGCCAAACAGGAGAGGGGCCGCCGTTGAACTTGAAAGTGATGCGGGGGCTGCGCGCGCGGCCAGGGCCATTAAGGATGAAGAAACGGCCAAGAACATGAATGCAAGGAACCAGCGCCTCCAAAGCCTTGCCTGGCGGTGCCTGGAGATGGTGATGTGTGCCGAAATACTCGAAATGGCATAGCATAGGACCTGTTCAGCCCACTTAAGCTCGCGTTCTTTGCCGTAACTCCAGATCTGGTTGTCTGGATCAAAGTATTCACAGGCATCTGCTAGCACAGCCCTGCTCTGGGTGGTCGTCTGGGACCAGAAACGCTTGCGCTGTTCTTGGCTTGTGATTGTCCCCTCCGAAACGCAATAGTCGAGCTCGCGCCAATTTCTTAGCACTGCATACCAATCGCTGTAGGGACTTGCCGCACGGCAGTTTGTGTTCAGTCCAGGGTTTAGTGTTTCGGCATCATAGAAGCGGCCGACTGTATCATCATGTTCATGCAGCAGGGTCACTACAGCATTCACCCAGCCGTCCCAGCCACTCGTTGTCTCAAAGCGCGGGTGTAGGTTTACGAGTGTGCTAAGATGATCCACAACCTCCTGGCTCATGAACTGCCGGAAAGTTCGTATAAAATCAATCACGCGCCGCTCATTCCGCCGCGTGGCAGCGTGGTACTCCATCACCTCCGTGTAGAATGTTTCCCAATCGCAGAAGTCGTAAATGAAAGGTGTTTTTGTTTGACCCTTCATTCTAGTAGCCATTGTAGATTGATATAGTGGGTCTTCTTTCGCTGAGCACACGAGTTTAAGTGAATCCACCAGACAGCTGTTTAGTAGCTGTTTTGGATGATGCAAGGCGCAGCCATGGTGCGATCAGATAAGCCTCGATCTCCCGGAATACCGTTAAAAGATGAAGATGGCGCCACGAAAACGCGTGAGTCCGGCTCGGATTTGAGAAGAGCATTTACATGATTGAATACGCGCCCTGTGGGCCGCAATTTCCTATTCCCTCTAAGGCGTGGCAGCGTGCTACTTGTTAAAGCGACGCGGTTTACTGCGGTATTTATATGGAGCAGTAAGAGAGCACGACTCATAGAGCGTGATCAATGCCGCACAAGCCGGTGATACAGCAGCATGATTTCGACCAGTACAGCACTTTTGTTTTTGCACGAACGCCGGCGTTTGAGACTGTGACGCAAAAGCGCGTATAAGCGAGGTCGCCAGCATCACATGATATCTTCAGATTTCCATGAGCGCATCTGCAGTGCCAGGCTCGGAGAATCGCGCCGAAACCCAGCCTTCCGACGGCGTTGTGGAGACAGAGGCACGCCAAGCAAGCCCAGGATTCGAGACTCCGCCCGAAACTCATACCACTACTTCACCAACTCCGAGGGATACTTCGGGGACAGTGGCTGCGAAAGCTCCGCCGGCAACGGCTGCGACAACTTCCGAGCGCGGCGTTCCCGAGATTGCGCGCGCCGTAGAGTCCCGCATTGACAGATTGGGTGCACAGCTGGAAGCCTTTGACAAAGAAATTAACCAGAAGCTTAACAGATTGGCCGAAATAGCGCGATGAAGTTGCTAAAATCTAAGAACCAGCTACGACGAGAAAAGCACAAACAGAAGCGGCAAAGTAAAATTAATGCTGCCGAGGACGCTAGTTGCGAGGCCGTTACTGGGAGTGGTGCTGCACCGGTGGAGCCGCGCTGCGAGTCTGCAGCCAGTAACGAGCCTAGAAGCAGTGTCACGATGCTTGCGCGACGCTACGACTGGGTCACAGAAGCAAGTCCGCTCTTCGATATGTATCGTCAGGTGAGTGCACGATTCAAACGTGCAAGGCCGGAAGAGGAGAAGGACCGCGGTGACGGGATGCATGAGGAGCTTGCTGATGGCGATGCGGATAATAGTGAGGACGATCCCAGCCAGCATCCGCTGAGCAACAAGAAGCGGCGCCAGGAGCAGAAACCCAGACTTGCCGACCTGAAGAAGCTAACACGTAGACCCGAACTTGTGGAGTGGTACGACACAGACGCGCAGGATCCGGAGTTTCTTGTGTACCTCAAAAGCTTACCCCACGCGGTTCAGGTTCCGTCGAACTGGCGCAATCGTACGGACATCCCTAACTTCGCTCCCCAGGGCCCGTATGAGCTGCCTCACAACGTAGCGAACACAGGGATCATGGAGATGCGAGAGCCTAATGATGTCGAGGCGACGAGCAAGCCAGGCCGTCTCGATGTGGACTATGAGAAAATGCACAGCGCGTTTTTCGAGCAGCAAGAGACGCCTCAGTTGACCGGCTACGGCCAAGTGCGGGATCCCAAGTCGCGCACTTTGGCGTTCAAACCGAAAAGAGGGCGCACTGTCTCGCACTTTGTGCCGGGCTCAATGTCGCTTCGACTGCGCGAGGCGCTCGGATTGAATCCAGAAGACGAGGAGCCTTGGGCAGAAGCAATGAAGATGCATGGACCGCCGCCAGGATACAGACACCACGAGCCGGCTGACATTCAGCTCTGGGGAACTATAACTTAGAATTGAAAATCTGGGGGCATGTCGCTCCATCTAAGGGTTTAAGTGTGTCTACATTAGGCTGCAGACATACATGTATATAGCATGACATCACAGCGACCAAGTGCTGCACACTGCCCGGCCAACACTCAGTCATAACCTGTCAATGGCGAATACCGGCGGTCATGCAGTAGCACAAATGCACATGCAGCCAACAGTGGCAGTTTAAGCAGCGAATTCTGCTATTGGCGGGACGTTAGAGTCACTCCGACACCGGCGATTATGCACCAGGGTTATTTTTGGCTGGCAACCGCCGTTAGGGTGGTGGCACCCTTACCCTGCAATCACCCCGCAAGTTTATATAGACGGTCTTCACGAACCAGCAAGGCTAATAGTATCTAACAAGCCACCTCTGACATAGCAGTTTCGAAAGTATGTCCACCAACTCAACCCCAAAATATGACGCCAAGAGCTATCTAAAGTACCGTCCTGTCTACCCAGACACTCTATACAAGCATTTGCGGGAATACATTGGGCTGCAGGACGGCGAGAAGGTTCCTTTGGCCGTGGATTTGGGGTGCGGCTCGGGCCAAGCAACGCTGACGCTGGCGAAGGCGATTGCTGATAAGGTCTTTGGCGTTGATGCCTCGGCGAGCATGATCAAAGAAGGTCGTGAAAGCGCGGGAGCGTCGTCCAATATTGACTTTGTTGTCGGTAACGACGGTACACTGACGTCACAGTTCAAGAAACACAGCGTTGACCTGCTCACGGTTGCGGAGGCTGCGCACTGGTTTTCTTATCCAGACTTTTGGGAAGCCGCGCACTACATTTTGAAGCCTGGCGGCACGCTGGCTATCTGGTCGTACTACATTCCAAACGTGGTTGACCATCCAGAGGCCGTGAAGATCATTGAGGACTTCTCCTTCAGTAAGGACAAGTGTGGTGGATTCTGGAACCCTGGGCAAGAAAAACTCAACGACATGTACGCCAGTCTCACGCTGCCGACGAACTTGTATGAAGAGGAGGACCGGCGTGTTAATGACTACAATGCCCTGAGGCCTGAGGAGCCCTTTGAGCTTGTAAAGCGTGAAGTGCCCGTGCAGGACCTCCTAAACTTGATAGGGACATGGTCGGGCTACCTCAACTGGAAGAAGGCAAATCCCGACAAGAAGGACATCATTGAGCAGGTGAAGGAGCGCTTCGCATCGGAGGCAGGATTGACGCCTGAGTCTCGCGTGACGCTGAAGTGGAATTCCGTGTACATTTTTGCCAAAACGAAGGCGCTATCAGAATAGCGGCCTAAAAAGGTACTCTGTATATTAAGCCGTACAAATCCGGTGGTACTTAAAGAATATAGTCTCCCGCACAACTTATATGACGACTCATTGGTCGCCCTTGACACGGCGATCTGCTATAGACTTGGCCAGATCGAATCCCTGCACCTTATCGGCAGAGCCGCCTGGTTTCAGCTCGTTCTTCTTCAGCTCCTCGAGAAGCTCGGGATCAATGCTGTTCAGCAGCGTGGGCAGATACGTGACAACAACCAGCGCTGCCACGGCAAGGAGCACCGTCGGCTGCTTGATGAACCCTAACACACTGAACACGGGCCTATCTACTACCAGCTCGCTCCTCTTATACCCAGTCACCTCAATAGGGTGAGCGACAGTTGGGCTTGTCGCGCTCAGTGGCTGCCCGTCAGCGACTCGATGCACGGCTATACCCGTGTCCTGCGGCAGAACCAGGTACGACCAAGGCATTTCCAGAGTATCCGAGTCCAGCGTGAGCACATACTTGGCGTCCTTTTGCAGATTGTAGAATTCAAACTCGCCTTTCGAAGTGACGTAGTGCCGTGTGAAGTGCGAGGTCTGCAGATCCCGCAGCGCAAACGCCGTTGACTGCAGGTCAATCGCGTCGAGCCCGGGCATCACTCCTCTCAGAGTAGAGGCCCACGCGCTCCCCGCGAGAGCTAGCATGAGGGGGAAAAGCATGTTCCACTGGATGAACTCGATCCCGCTTAAGCGCTGAGCATGAATGTCTACGTGATTGATAACATCACGTGCCCGCTGCCACGGTCCGCTCTGCCGGACGGCGCGCGTTGGTTGCACAATCGATTGCGTGGTTATGTCCAAACCGCTGGCATTCAGCACGAAAAAAAACCCACGCTCAAGCTTGCTGATCCTTGCTGATCGAGTTTGAGCCAGGCACGAACGGTTGGACAATTGATACGTCATTGTCTAAGGTACATACAATACGTAAGGCCGGCTAACAAGCTCGGCTGATTAGAGAGTCATAATAGTAAATCCCTCCTTTTGTCTAGGTGAATGCGGTCGAGCTGCGCGCCATGGTCGGCGACGACCTCGAAATGGCGTTTGTGAAGTAGAAGTTCGTGATTGGCGACTCAAGCTTCGCGTCACCACGGCTGCGCGTTACGTGCTTGGCGAGCTGCTGCATGGCCAGCTTAGCCAACGACGACTGCTCGAGCACGTCGTGGCTGAGCAGGTTCGGCGCGATCTCCGATAGCCTTGCTTGCAGCTCAAGAGAGGTTTCGTACGGCAAGTCGACGCCGATCACGTCGCTCACGGCCTTTACGATCTTCCAATCCTCGCGCGCGCCGCCGGGCGGGCCCACGGCCGCGCGCGTCTGCTGTGCGCGGCCCTCCGTGTTTACGAATGTGGCAGCCTTCTCAGTGAAGGCGGCACCCGGCAGAATGACATCTGCCTGGGGCGCACCAATGTCACCGTGGTGACCCTGGTAAATCACAAATGCGTCCTTCGGCAGTGACAGGTGCTCATCAGCGCCAAGAAGGTAGACAATCTTCGGCTTGACGGAAGACACCTCTTCGGAGGGAACGCTGAACCCGATGTCGTAGAGACCTGCACGCGACGCAGCGCGCTGCAGCAAGCTAAGTCCGTTCCACTTCTCGTTAACAATGTTGTTGTTGGCTGCGGCAAACGCACCAAGCTCTTGCAAAATCTCCGGCGAGGACTCGGCCACTGCTGAGCCCACAAGAATGAGGGGCCTCTTCGCAGACTTCAGCGCCTTGCCAAAGTTACCGGCAAGTGCGCTCTTTACAGCTGACACGTCGGCACCAAGGTGCTCATACTCAAAGGTCGATTCGAAGGGAGCGCCCACGAGGCCGATCTGGACATCATAGTGCAGCCAGTGCTGGCGAATTCGCGCGTTGAGCACCGCCGCCTCGCGCCTAGGGTTCGTGCCCACGAGGAAGATAACATCAGCCTCGCTGGCGCCAGCAATCGAAGCGTTGAACAGATACGAAGCACGCAGGTCGACGCCGGTGTTCAAAGGCTTGTCACCGCCCGCGTAGTCGTGCGCCAAGAACTCGCTGCCCAAGCGGTTCGTGAGGTCCTTCAGAGCCACGCCGGCCTCGACATCGACAAGGTCACCAGCGACAGCCTGGAACTCGTTGTCCTTAGGCTGAAGTTCCTCGAACTTCGACTTGATCAGCAGAAGCGCGTCCTCCCAGCTGGCCGGGCGGAACTGTCCGTCCACCTTCACCAGCGGCGTGGTCAGGCGCTGTGTGTTGAGACCGTCAATGGCAAACCGCGTCTTGTCACTGATCCACTCCTCATTGACTTCGTCATTGATACGCGGGAGCACACGCAGCACGGACTGGCCGCGCGAGTCAACACGGATGTTGCTGCCCAAAGCGTCCTGTACATCTACCGTCTCAGTCTTCTTCAGTTCCCAGGGGCGAGCCTTGAAGGCATAGGGCTTGGATGTCAGAGCGCCAACAGGGCACAGGTCGATGATGTTACCACTGAGCTCCGAATTCAGGTTGCGCTCGAGATAGGTGCCGATCTGCATCTCGTTGCCACGGCCCGAAGTGCCCAGCTCAGGGGCGCCGGCAATCTCGTTCGTGAAACGGACGCAACGCGTGCACTGGATACATCGGTTCATGCTTGTCTTGATGAGGGGTCCGATGTTTTTGTCCTCGACAGCGCGCTTGCCCGCGATCTCGTTGAACCGGCCACGGTCCTTTCCGTAGCGCTGCGTCTGATCCTGCAGGTCGCACTCACCACCTTGGTCGCATACAGGGCAGTCTAGAGGGTGGTTGCCAAGAATCATTTCCGTCACGGCCTCCTGGTACTGCTTCGCCTTCTCGGAGCGCGTGTGAACAACCATACCGTTGCTCACGGGGAAGCTGCAGCTCGCCACAGGCTTGCGGGCCTTCTCAACGTCTACAAGGCACATGCGGCAGTTCCCCGCGACGGCCAGCCGCTCGTGGTAACAGTAGCGCGGCACTTGCACGCCGGCCTTCTCGATGGCCTGAATGAGAGACGCGGCCGCGTCGATCTGTACAGGCCGCCCGTCCACGGTCAGCGTCACCTCCTTCAACCGCCGAGGCGCAGCGGAAAACCGCCGCACGAGCGTCTGAGCGCGGTGAAACCTCAGCATCAACCAGAAAGGTGTGGGGATGGTTGCAAGGATGCTTAGGTGGTGAAGGAAGTCCTTTGAGAAGCCGGTAATCAAATGTTGTGTGATTGGTGGCCCCGTGCCCGAGCCGTGACAGCAGTATCGTGGCGGCTCTCATCCCAAACGGTATCCCGGCCCCAGCGCGCCATTGCGTGGTGTATTACACACGCAGGCAGGCACCCACAGTTTCTTTTTCCTTATTGTTCAAAGACGGCTTATTGTAGGCAGGCGCGATGAAGCCTACAGCGCAGGCCTCTATCCGCTAGTCGAGAATAAAGGGACACTTCAAGAGCTGAGGGCACGTTACAGTGGCTCAAGGTTTGTGGTAGCTGTCCTACATAATACGCGCATCCACTGTCTGTGAAGGGCGCACACCCTTTCAGCACAAGTACTTTTTTTCAATGAAAAGACTTACAATATCTGTTTGTAAAAGTAGGCACATTAGCACCCATGCGGGTCTTTTTCAGAGAGTTATTGACCTAATTTAAGACTAGTGATCCAGCTATGTCAGAGCGATGGGGCATTCTATCTTCTGTCCAACACCCCCAGCTAGGTCTGCGCAAGACTTCAGGCGTCGTTCTTGGATACATTTCAGTGTAGTGCTCTTGCACTTATGCGTGCCGGCCGCGGGGTTCGATGACTGCTTGTTTATCATGGGGATGCTGATGTCAGGTACACATCAGAACAGTAGGGTTTCTGCCAGCTGTGAGCTACGGCCGGTAAACTGGGAGCCTATTCATTATGTGGTTTAGCGCAGCGCGCATCTCTACATTTTTCCAGGACCCTCAAGCTGACCGTCTTTGTTAAACTGCTCTGCGCGCATCTGCTCTGCGATCGCATTGTGGGGTGGGCCAATTACCGGTGCAGCTATTGGTGGCGGATGCACGTGCAATGACGCGTTTGACGAAATTTGTATGTCTCTGGATAGGCCCGCTATGTAGTACCTTCGACCACATCTGGAGATCTGTATTGGACGCACCATGACGACCGTGTCTCAACAGGTTCACAGCGTGCTGGAGTCTGTGGAACTCGCCGTGAATGCGTTCGGCTCGGCGTTGGTCCGCCCCGGCCCGAGGCACATGGATCCGCTTCTTCCTGTTGTTGAGGCAGCAGAAAAGGTTGCGCGCGCTTCAGAGGAGCCACCGATCGCATTTATCGGCACTGCGGCCCAGTTCTTCAATGGAATCGGACACCTCGCAGCGCTTCAAACCACGCCAGTCGTGTTCCATCTGAATGTCGAGGACGACTTCGCCTCGATTGCCGCGGTGCGCAATGCAAACTTTGTGTTCTTGCAGAGCTTCGGGCCCGAAGATGCTCAGGACATGGCTGTTGCTGCTGACTTGATTGCGCGCAAGCAGGGCAAGCCGGTCGTGCATTTCTTCACTAACGAGCAGCGCACGGCACCATTCCGATGGACCCCCGAGCTTGTTGCCGCCGCCATTGCGGACGAGACGGTGAGCGAGGGCGAAATCGTGTCTAATGCGCTCAGAATTGCTCAGTCGGGCTATGTGCCCTTCGAATACCGTGGCCCTACAACCGCGACTCGCGCAGTTATAGTATTTGGCAACATTGAGCCTCTGGCGCAGGCAGTCGCCGACTCGCAGGACGTCGGCCTGCTTGCCATTCGTGTGCTTGCTCCTTTCGACGCCAATTTGCTGCTTGAGTCACTTCCACGGTCCGTAACTGAAGTTAGTGTACTTGAGCAGATCGCTACCTCCACAACGGCATTGCTGCCTGTTTTCCAGGACCTTTTTGGTGCTGACGGTGACCATCTTGGTCCCTTGAATAGCTTACGTTCCTTCCAACTTGGTAAGGTGGCTGATGGGTCCCAGGCTGCCACTATCCTAGACCAGGCTTTCACGTCGCCCGGCAAGGGTGAGCTTCTAGGCAGTGCTATTCTGCCTCATACTGAAGACCTCACTGCTGAGGAAGTCCGCGCAGCTCAATCCACCGAGGATGTTTATTTCAAGGTCTTGAAGCAGCTGTTTCCCAACCTACAGATCCTCAACGAGAGCGGCACCACGACGCCGGAGTATGCATACGGAAGATTTTTGGCTAACGAGGAGTATCGCCTCGAAATTGTACAGCGCGCGGCCAAGGACGTCAAAGATGGCAAGATCTCCGGCAGCGAAGCCTCTGCGTTGAGCCAGTGGACGCGCGACCCTTACAACTCGGGTCTGCTCGGCCAGATCTCCCCGAAATACCGGTCTGAGTTCATCAAGGAGAACTGGATCATTGGCTCTGACTCGTGGGCTTACGACACGGGCATGTCTGGTGTCCATCATGTTCTTGCCTCTGGAAAAAATGTTAACATGCTGGTTGTCGAGTCAGCTGAGAACTCAACTTCCAAGAAGGACATCGGTCTTTACGCAATGAATTTCGGCAACGTTTATGTGGCATCCGTGGCTGTCTACTCTAGCTACACACAGCTGTTGCAAGCTCTTTTGGAAGCCCAGAATTTTAACGGCCCCGCCGTCGTTGTAGCGTATCTTCCAACCGGTTCAGACGCCCTAGACGTCCTCAAGCGCACGAAAAAGGCCGTCGAGTCCGGCTTTTGGCCACTTTACCGCTACAACGGTGACGACATCACCCTCGATAGTTATGTCCTCAAGCAAACGCTGCGTGACTTCCTGGATCGTGAACAGAAGCTGACTCTATTGGCTCGCAAGGAGCCTGAGCTTGCTCGCACTTTAGCTCAGGGCCAGGGACAGCTTGTGCGCTCACAGCAGAAGTCAAAGGCTGAAGCCGCCTACTCTAAGCTACTAGAGGGTCTCAGCGGACCGCCACTGCTCGTCTTGTATGCTAGTGATGGTGGTCAAGCTGAGAGTGTTGCTAAGCGTCTGGCTCGCAGGGGTAAAGCTCGTGGATTGAAGGCTCGCGTCATGGCATTTGACGACATGGAAGCGGAGGACCTTGCTTCTGAAACAAATGTTGTGTTCGTCACGTCGACTGCTGGTCAAGGCGAGTTCCCCCAGAACGGCCGTCAACTCTGGGACAAAATCAAGAGTGAATCTCTCGATCTCGTCAATGTTCATGTCGCTGTTTTCGGCATGGGTGACTCGCAATACTGGCCGCGCAAGCAGGATCGTCATTATTATAACAAGCCTTCGCATGATTTGTGGAGGCGGCTCGAAGCACTTGGGGCTCAAAAGCTGCTTGATCTCGGACAGGGCGATGATCAGGATGCTGATGGCTGGTCAACCGGCTACGGCCCCTGGGAGGCAGCTCTGTGGAAGGAACTTGGCGTCGATCAGGTGGACGGTGGTGAGGAGCCACCCCCGCTAACTAACGAGGACATGAAGCGTGAGTCCAATTATCTGAGAGGGACTATCGCAGAAGAACTTGTTGACGAGTCAACGGGCAGCGTTAGCGCAGTGAGCCAGCAACTCACGAAATTCCACGGTATTTACATGCAGGACGATCGTGATATTCGTGATGAGCGCAAGCAACAGGGCCTCGAGCCAGCGTATGCATTCATGGTTCGTGTGCGATTACCCGGTTGCCGCGCCACACCTCGTCAGTGGTTAAAGATCGACGAGTTGAGTGACCAGCGGGGTAACGGAACGTTTAAGATCACTACACGTGCGACGTTCCAGTTACACGGTGTTATCAAGGAAAACTTGAAGCCTGCTATCCGTGGCATGAACTCTGTGCTCATGGACACCGTAGCTGCTTGTGGTGACGTTGATCGTAATGTTGTCGTGTCGGCAGCCCCGCACTCGGCTTCCGTGCACAAACAAATTGCCGCGGTGGGCGCTGCTATTTCAGAGCACCTCCTCCCACGCACGACCGCATACTACGAAATATGGTTAGAAGGTGAAGATCCGAGTGATGGTCCTGACTATCAAAAGGCCGTCAACTCCCGCAGTGAGGGGCCGATGAAGAAGCCGAAGAAGACGCTCGTGGCTCAATGTCCGCCCGTGCTTGCCGAAGGTCAGCCTGATGAAGAGCCTTTATACAAGGCCCTCTACTTGCCCCGCAAATTCAAGATCAACATCGCAGTGCCACCTTATAATGACGTTGATGTGTTTGGGCATGATATCGGTCTGATTTCCATCATTGAAAACAACAACGTTATTGGTTTTAACGTCCTTGTTGGCGGCGGAATGGGAACGACGCACAACAACCGCAAGACATATCCCCGTACAGGATCCTTGATTGGGTACACACCCAAGGACAAAATCCTGGATGTGTGTGAGAAGGTGATGCTTGTTCAGCGTGATAACGGGGACCGTCAGAACCGAAAACATGCTCGACTGAAGTACACCATTGACGACATGACTGTACCCGTATTCAAGGAGAAGGTGGAGGAGTATCTCGGCTATCAGCTTGAGCCTGCGCGTGAGTATCCGGAATTCACAACCAATGTAGACACGTATGGTTGGGTCCGGGACGAAGCTGGAGAAAACCACTTCACGACGTTTGTAGAGAACGGACGCGTTGAGGACACTCCTGAGCTGCAGCACCGTTCTGGCTTCCGTGAGATCGCGCACCTTTTGCAGGAGGCTGGACAGGGTGAATTCAGGCTTACTGCAAACCAGCACATTGTTCTTGCTGGCCTGAGTGATAGCTTGAAGCCGCGTGTGGACGAGCTTTTGCGTAAGTACAAGCTCGACAATCTCGAGTTCAGCGCCCTGCGTCTCAGCAGTGCGGCATGCGTCGCGTTCCCTACATGCGGACTTGCGATGGCTGAGTCTGAACGATATCTTCCTGAGCTTGTGACGAAACTCGAGGGAGCGCTCGAGGAGTATGGGCTGCGTCACGATTCTGTCGTCATGCGCATGACCGGATGCCCCAATGGCTGTGCGCGACCTTGGCTCGCAGAGATTGCACTTGTGGGCAAAGCATACGGTGCATATAATCTCATGCTCGGCGGCGGTCATGTTGGTCAACGACTCAACAAGCTGTACCGCTCGTCCTTAAAGGAAGACGAGATATTGGGAGTCTTGAAGCCCCTTTTCAAGTCGTGGGCACTTGAGCGTAATGAGGGTGAACCATTTGGTGACTTCGTGATCCGCAAGGGTGTGATCAAGGCTACTACTCAGGGTCTAGACTGGTGGGACGATGTCGAGCCTGGTCTCGAATAAGCTCCCACACCCCTAGAGATAAATGAAATTCAAATTCGTTTGAAGACTTTCTATGCTTAAAATAATACTGTTGTTATTGTACTGTCACCCTTCGGCTTTCCGTCTTGGGTGCGCTGTCGTACATCACGACCAGCAACCAAGCGGCTAGATAGTTAACCAAGTGGTGCAACATGAAGGCATGCAGTCCTCCAAAAACGAATGCAAAGGCTGCTATGTATAGGAGCACGGCCTGAGTTACGCGAAACAAGATAGGTCTCGGATTGGAAAGCCATTGAGCGCCGCGCATTGCAAGCATGGCAATGGGTGCAGCAGAGAAGACGTTTCGTAGTGTGGCAAATGCCCACAGCCATTGCAGATTGAGGTTGCGCAGCCACACCACGACTATCGGTGTATCGATGACTGCTGTCCATAACAATATTTGCAAATAGGCAAAGCCGAAGCTGTTTGTGTCTGCCACGCGGCATAGCAATACGGCCGCAAGCGCACATGTAGCCACTTGGTAAGGGATCAAGTAAAGCACGGCAATGCCCGCAGCAATGAAAAGTAGCCGAACAATACCACGAGGGGAAGCATTTAGCGGCTGACAAGTGCCAGCAGTCAAAATGGCATGCAGGTTGACAATTGCAAATGAGGCGCCGTAAATGGCGACAACGGCACAGCAAGATACGGCCAGAACCACAGGCAGGAGCCATGCTAATTCGGGATCACTTACCCCGATAAGAAGGTCGTGAACGTCGAAGCCGACCACGTTCAGACTATGTGCGTTCGCGGCCTCGCTAGGCACTTGGAGACGCCTGACGGCGTTGCGCAGAGTCGAAGAACACAGAATCAAATGCAAAAACGAGAGACTAGCACTCAAAGGCAAGTACCAGATTCGAAGGAAAACACCAAGCGCAGAAGAGAAGCTCACTTTGCGCCGAAGAACTATGAGTGTGGTGAGCAACACCACCGCAAGCGGCCAGCAGGAGGCTAGTGTGCGATAATGTATGGCGATGTTAGCCGCGGTCGCCAGCCAGTTGACATTGACGCTCACTCGAGCAGGACCGGACGGTTTAATCTTGAGCCTTAGCCGTTGGTCATGCTGTTTGAACGGGACGTATGGGCCCGAGGAGTACCACATCAGGTCTGCATGATCTACGAGACCGTATTCGCGATATTCGTTTGCTGTTTCATGTACGAGATGTACTGGCCTGTCTGTGCGGACCTTATAGCTCACGAGACTGGAGCGTGCAGGTAGAATTAGTTCGGTCTCATCGCTGACCTCAACAGTTTGCTGTAGACCAAAGAGCATCAATCGGCTCAACTCCTGTGTGATGTTATACTTGGGGGCCTTCTTCTTCAAAAGCTGCTGTAGCGTCTGCATACGGTCCCGGGGAGACAGTGTGCGATGCGGCGATTTATGATCGCTGATCTTCCAAATGGCGTCAATCACAGCGTAGCGCAGTTCAGCGCACCACACAATGGCAAGGTGATCAATGCCGATCCCTACGCCGGGGATTTCGTAAGAAAAGGCCGTCAGTCCACCGAACGAATCGACCAGAGTCATGTCTGGGAGTACCATAAGATCATTGTGACCGCCTGCAATGGAAACGAGCGAGATGGTTAGATTCGGGCTCAATCTCCAAAATTGATTCACTGCATCGTAGATTTGGGTAACATCACGATCAAATGTAAGTGGAGGGTATACATGCGGAGTGCTCAGGGTAATAATTGTATTCACTGACTCTGCCACATAACTGTCGAGCGCGACTAAAGTGCGGGCCACAATGCCGCCCATTGAGTGAGCGACGATAATGACTGACTCTGGTTTGACGTCGAGTGCACTATGGTCTTTGTAAAGCTCCAAAATGCCAGCGATGGCGTCATTTGCGTACTCTGCCTCATCCAGCAAGGTCTTTCCGTGCATGGCGCTCAAGTCCTCGTCGAAGTCTACAGAGAACCAGTCGTAGCCAGGCTGCTCGTAGGCCAAAGAGGCTAATGACCTACCCTGGTCGTATGAGCCCGCGTTGCCCGGTAGAAACAATACAGGCGTGCCACCCAGAACAGCGACGTCCTTTACTCCTTCAAATAAGGGCGATAGTCCCCCCTCTCGATATAAATAGGTCTGGTATTTGCGACTCACTTTCGAATTGGGGGACTCGAAATGTAGTGGGAAGTAGGCAGGTCTACTGTAGCTCATTGAGCACTCATTCTCATCAAAGTAGTATAGCTTGAGAGCAGCCAAGCCGTACAGGGCGGCTGCAAGCCCCAGAGCTATGATAGCGAAGCCAGTTCGATGCATCTACGATGATTCCCCCTTGGCCAGAAGGCTCTTCAGCGTTAACGGCTTGACAACACGTCACGGGATACGTCTTCAGGGCTGGTAGCTCAGTTTTGCCAAAGCCTGCGGCTGTGTCTGCGTCTGATGCCAGCGTTGAAAATGTGTATTTATTTCGTGCGATCTAATGGGAGGCAATCTACAACCCTGTTGAAGGCGGTGCCGCCATGGGGACGCCCCGTATCTCACGATGGTCAGGTGCGGCGCTCAGAGTAGCGCCATGCCCCTCCACCCTAAATTTAGACAAGATAATGCTGGGAATACTCTAAACAACGCTAAAAGTGCGCAAGTGACCGGCGCGAGTCAACACGGCTAAACGAGAGCACGGGCCTATTTTAACACGGTTCCGCGCCAGCGCTCGCGGCTGTACGAACTGTTGCAACCGCCAAGCACACACATAAACAGCCAAGATGATCACTGGTCACGAGGGCGGGAGTCGAAGCCACCACCACCACCACCAACGGTCTGCAGCCGCATGTGGCCTCCACCGCATCTGGGACTTTTTGGCTGTGTCATCAAGAGTCACAGCGGTTTTAGACGCTCGATCACGCGGCCCGAAATGGAATTTTCAGCCTAAGCGGATCCGCTCGTATGTCCTCGAAATACATCGGACGCACAGCCCTGGGGTTTGCCCGCTCGTGGCATCACGTTGACGTTGCTCGTGACCCGCGGCCGCTTGGTCGGCTGGCCACGTCAATTGCCGTGGCGCTCCAGGGCAAGCACAAGCCCGTATACTACCAAGGCAGCGACTGCGGCGACTACGTTGTAGTTACGAACTGCCAGCATATTTACACGACGGGGAAGAAGGACGAGCACAAGTTATATAGGTGGCACAGCGGGCGACCCGGCAATCTGCATGAGATGAGTTTGAAAGATCTGAAGGAGCGAAAAGGAGGAAGCGAAATCCTGCGCCGCGCCGTGTCCGGCATGCTGCCTAAAAACCAGCTGCGCGAGCACCGCCTCAACCGCCTAAAACTCGTGGAGGGCAGCGATAATCCGTGGGCGGGCAACGTCGTTGCCTTCCACGACGACGCCGTTATAAAACAGTAAATGGCCACTACAAGTGTGTGCGCTCCCGCGCCTGAAGCCACATCGGGGACGGAAGCAGAATACACGGACCTCATGAGTACTGACAGGTTTAGCTCCGTGCCGCCAGACAAGCTGGTCCCGCTATAGCATGTACATAATTAGTTATCTTGAACGACCAGCTGTTAAGGGCTGGCGCCCTCGGCGCCTTCCCCTCAGCGCAGCGCTCAGTGCTTAGTGCTTCGGGCTTTCGTTTCCGCTGTGTTTCATCTCGGCACGCGCCAGGCGGAAGGCTTCACGCGTGAGTCCCTTGCGCACCTCGAGGTCGCGGTCCAATCTGTCGCAGAGTCGGCGGCTTTCACGCCTCAGCACACGAATGAGGTCGTACTTGGCCAGGTCCGAGGCGCGAGTGACACGCAACGTAGTATCCATGCTGGCCTTGCGCTGCCGTGCGTATCTGTTTGTTTGTGGCGTGGAGTGCGTGCGTGCTTTTTGCCGTGGGTGGTGGTCTTGCCCGGACCCAACCCTATCCCAGCGGTCCTCAGCGTGCAATCTGCGAACGCGGAAGTCTACTTACACGAAGTTTCACAGCTGTATTCGCGAGTTCATGAACGGCCACTCGTCTAGCTACGCGGCTCTCGCATTTTCCCCACATCTGTGCCGCGCAGTAACTGGGCCCTCCTCTCGCGCAACAACCTGCTTGTGACTCTTATGCACACTGTCAGCGGCGACGTTCACTTCCAACAAGCGTAACCATTCCTACACCACCACACGCGAAATAGAAACCGCTAATGGTGCTCGAGGCCACAATGATTGTGCTCGACACGAGCGAGTACATGCGAAATGGCGACTATTTTCCCACGCGGCTGAGCGCCGAGCACGAGGCTGCGGTTGCGGTGTTCAACGCAAAGACGCGACAAAACCCCGAGAACACGGCCGGCCTCATGACGTTGAGCGGAAGCGTAAAAGTGACCTTTGTCTCTGACCAGGGCCGCTTCCGGGTGGGCATGCGCGAGGCCGAAATCGATGGTGCGAAGCCGCGGCTCGCCGCCGCAATTCAAGTGGCGCAGCTGGCTCTGCGCCACCGCCAGAACCGTAACCAGCGCCAGCGTATTGTGGCCTTTATTGGGTCGCCGGTCGAGGACAGTGAGCGTGACCTCGCAAAATTGGCTGCACGCATGAAGAAGAACAACATTGCCATCGACATCATAGCATTCGGCCAGGAGGGCGAGAACAGCACAAAGCTACTCGAGTTTGTCAACGCAGCAAACTCTGGCGACAACTCACATTTCCTCGACGCTCCTCCTGGCGTTGAGGAACTTGTCGATCAGGTTAGACGGAGCAGCGTGCTGAATGAAGGTGGTGGCCCGCGATCCGAGTTCATGGACAACGACATGGACCTCGAGGACGATCCCGAGCTCGCGATGGCACTACGAATGTCCCTGGAAGAAGAAAGGCAGCGCCAGGAGCGCCAGCCCCAGGAATAGTGTCTCTCGCCTGTCCGAAGCGTTCCAGCCGTGTGCGACTAAAAAGATGCTGTTCTTCTACTGTTCACTATCTGTGTAGCTGTTACCTGAACTCTACGTGCGCACTGAATGGATGAAAATCATTAGACTGAGTCCGTTATCGCTACCAGAGGCTGCGCCTGCGTCGGGTGTAAATTATAACATGTGTGTGCCGCTTCTCTCTTCTTCGCATCTGCAGAGTTGGGTTTTGCCTGCAAAATTGCGCAGCGCTAATGCGTTTGCAGATTATAAGGACATAAATAATTGTTAGCTTGATATTTTGCGATCTATGATGTTGACCTTCTTTTTCTTTTTGCGCGCTTCGGCGTAAAATTAACGAACAGCAACCCCGCTGCGGTCCGTGTAGAGACGAGGAGCGATGTTCATCGACATCAACTCCTGGAACAATAGCTTCGCCGCGTATGGGATGTGCACCTGATACACCTTCGTCTTGTTCTGACACGAGCGGCATTCATACTGATTCTTCTTGAGGTTGGCAATGACACTCATAAGACCGCATACTCCACATACGTGTACGCGGAAAGCATCGCTGGCCTCCATAAGGCGCTCTTTCATGAACGCGGCCGCACCGTGAGCAATCATACAGTCACGTTCCATTTCTCCGAAGCGCAGTCCACCATCACGCGAGCGACCCTCGACTGGCTGGCGAGTCAGAATCTGTACTGGTCCGCGCGCACGCGCGTGGATCTTGTCGTCCACCATGTGTCTCAGACGCTGGTAATATGTCGGCCCGAAAAACACCTGAGCGGCAAGCTTCTTACCTGTGTGACCATTGTACATGATCTCGAAGCCACGCGACTGGTACCCGTGCTCGCGAAGCAGCTTACTGACGGCATCAACAGTTACCTCAGTAAAGGGCGTTGCATCACCCTCAAGACCAGACAAAGCACTCACCTTGGACAGCAAACACTCGATCAAGTGAGCAACCGTCATTCGCGACGGAATGGCATGAGGGTTGATAACTAGGTCGGGAACCATGCCCTCCGAGGTAAATGGCATGTCCTCGTGGCGATATGTGATACCAATAGTGCCCTTCTGACCGTGGCGCGATGCAAACTTGTCGCCAATCTGTGGCACCTTGGTCGTCCGCATGCGCACTTTGACGAACCGCAGGCCCTCCTGATTGGTTGTCAAAAGTACTCGGTCTACAATTCCGGATTCAGTAGAGCGTAGCGGCGTCGAGGCATCACGCTTAGTGTGGAACTTGGTGCGCTGTCCAAGCTCTTCGGTGTCCGGCGGAATAGGCGCCGTCTTGCCGATGATGATGTCCTCGCCCGAGACGCGCAGCCCAGGAATAGCAAGTCCATCCTCATCCAACTTGTCATATGTGCCGTGCTTCAAGCGAAGTGTATCGGCGCGAGTTGGCTTCTCAAACTCCTCAACAACACTCATACCAATGCGTCGCTCCTGGTCGAGGTAAGACCTGTAAAACAATGACCTGAACAACCCACGGTCAATACTCGATTGGTTCATGATCATGGAATCCTCCTGGTTGTAGCCAGAGTAACAAAGGATGGCCACAATGGCATTTTGTCCTGCAGGAAGCTCGCGGAACTTCAGATATTCCATAGACCTTGTGGTGGCTAGCGGCTTCTGTGGGTAGTATAGTACATTCGCCATGGTATCCATACGCACGGCGTAGTTCGTCAACGTTACGCCCATTGCTTGCTTACCCATGGCACTCTGGTACGTATTACGCGGCGATTGGTTGTGGTCAGGGAAGGGAATAATTGACGCACAGATACCAAGAATCATAGACGGATGAATCTCGCAGTGAGTCCAGGTCTGAGCATATAAGCTACGCGGCTTCAAGCGTTCGCTCACGTTTCCCCCTGCAGCCTCGATTCGAGCAACGTCGTCTTGCTCTGCTTGCTGTGTGCGGCTAATCTCCAAGTCCTCTGGCGTCATAGCAATCATCGTTGTCTCTTCTTCCTCACCGTCAATGTTCTCCACGATCCCGTTTGCGACGAGCGAGCTCCAACCGAAGTAGTCCGGGGACTCGGGCGTGAGGCCATTCTCTTCCGTATTAAGCAGACGATATACATGTTCCTTTGTGAGCTTAAGCTCGCTGCCATTCTCCACAACAAACAGAGGTCTGTACACCCGACCAGCATCGGTCAGAATCTTGAACTCTTGTTCGCGAATGTCGCGCACTATGGTGATCTCAGGAGAGATGTCGCCGCGCCGGCGCAGGCTGCGCATGGTGTTGGCTAGCAAAGTGGGTTCACGATGAACACCAACCCACACGCCATTCACGAAAACGCGAGTCGCATTATTACTCTCCTGGGGGCTGAAGTCCTCTAGCGGTTCCATTCCCCACTCCTCCAGGAAGTAGATGATAGGGTCTGAGGGAGAGCCAACCGAGATGCATGTCATCAGACTCAGGTTCTTGACAAGACCACAAGCTTGACCCTCTGGGGTTTCGGCAGGGCATACAAGTCCCCAATGAGTGTTGTGCAATTGGCGCGGCTTGGCAATTTTACCATCCTTGCCGATTGGTGTATTCGTACGCCTCAAATGCGAGAGCGTAGATGAGAATGTGTAGCGATTCAGAACCTGAGACACACCGGCCTTCGTGCTCATGGCACGCTTCTGGTCACCCCAGTTGCCTGTTGCCAGAGAGTACTTCAAGCCGTTAGTAATGGTGTTCGACTTGACTGCCAGCGTCAGGTTGAACTCTTTGTTGCTCTCGATACACTTCTGCATGTACCTGAAGATATCACGCGTAAGCTTCTTGAACAGCATGCGGAATAGATTGGCAAGCAAAGGACCAGCAAGGTCGAGACGCTTCTTACCGAAATGATCACGGTCGTCTTGCTCGCGGCGGTCCAGAGAAACAAGCAACAAGCGGTGCACCATGTACCCGAAGAAGAAGGCCTTGCGAGTCTCATAACCCTCCTGCTGCGTGATGTGAGGCAGCAGCTCTTTTTGCAGAATGTCGCGCGCATAACGGATACGTTTGTCCTTCGATATGCCCGTCACGTTACCACGGCGACCAATGTAGTCTAGGGCGACCTGACGATCCTGGACGAAGAAACCTTCTTCGATACAAGGCTTCAAAGCCTCCAGCATTTGCCAATCGCTCTGATCGTAGCAGATGTGCTGCAGGATGTCTCCATCTGGAACCACACCCAAGGCGCGGAAGACAAGAACAATAGGGATGTCAGCGCGCACGTATGGAAGAGTTGCCTTGATAGTTTTGTCCTTGGCGAATAGCTTCAGCTGAAGGGTTGAAATGAGACGACTTCCCTTCTCAATTGCAGACCGGATCTCGGCCACATGAGAAACGGGCGAGTTCGCAGGCTTTTGAAAGACCTGGACAATGTTCGCTGCCGAGCGCTCCTGAGCAATGAGCACCTTCTCGCTGCCGTTGATGACGAAGTAGCCACCTTGGTCGTAGGGGCATTCGTCAAGCGCGTAGAACTCATCATCCCGCAGGCCACGAAGCATGCAGAAGTTTGAGCGGACCATGATCGGAACCTTTCCCGTGTAAACCTTAGAGATTGGTTCCTCGGGCTCGTTCGGATCCGTATACCACTCGCCCTGGTCCTCCATGTCTCCCGAATCCTTCTGGTACAGAACGCGCTTCTTCATGTCGACATAGAGAGGAGAAGAGTAAGTGAGGTTACGGTTCCTAGCCTCTTGTGGGTACATTGCGTGTGTGGAACCATCAGCCTCGGTCATCGTAGGCTTGGAGAGATAGATCTTGCCGAACTGGATCTCATAGCGCTTATTGATGTTGTCCTCGGGCGTTGTGTGCTGCGCAGGCTGGTCCACAATAAGGTTTTTGTCTTCCCACACAAGCTCCTGGATCGTAGTCTCGATGAATTCGTCGAACGAGTCGAGCTGCTGCGACACCAGACCCTTCTCGTTGAAGAACGACGAGATGACGGTCCAGCAGTCCTCGCTGGTGATCTCCGTGTCCTCATCGTAGGCATACGGGTCATCCTCGGGGCCGACGGACATTGTCGGGTCCCCCGCGGGCGGGACTGGGCTCATCACTTCCATCGCCATTTTTCACGATGGCGAATGTCTCGTGTGGTGCTGACACATTTAGCCTCCATGGTGATACTGATGGCGTGTCACGTGTGTGCGTGGACGCGCGGTAGGATTTCGCAGGCATTCAGCCGGATACTGTAGAAAGGCTTAAATAGAGTGGAGACTCAGAATAAATTGCATGAAGCACTACTAAGGGCAGGCTCTAGTAGCTAGGCGTCGTGCTAAATGTGAGAGAGCGGCAACGGGATACTGGGCACACATTAGTTTATGAATTGGTCTTCCATGCCGGGCCACTATGCTGCACTTCACTCCGGGCACAGAACCCCGGCAGACCTTCTAATGCTAACGCGCTAATGCTTATCGGGGAACACTCGAGTATCTGCGCAGATCTTGGAGGAGATATTACCACTTCTGGCGGTTTCGAGCCGTTTACCTGACCCACGTAAGCCGATCTCCTTATCCCCCTTACCTGAGTTGAAAAAACACCTGATCCACACATTGTAGACGACGAGTCTAAGCATGGCCGATGGTAGCGCAGTGAGCCCTGAAGCGCCATCTGGAGACCAGCCAGGAGTCATTGAATTCCCGTCGCTCCCTGTGTCGTCCGGAACGCAGTCGGCGGGAACGGCGGCGTCGCGGTGGACGCCCCGGCGCGCGTCTTTAAGCTTTGGCCACATGCCGCGCCGCAGCCGCGGCCGATCCATCTCAGAGCAGACGCAGGACGCCGTCAAGCAAATAGCGCCACCTGTGAGCGTCCCCCTGGTCATCCTTTGTCTGCTTTGGTACCTCACATCGGCCATATCTAGCAATCTGTCGAAGGCCATTCTGCTCATCTTCGACTATCCGGTAAGCCTCACGATGATCCAGTTCGTGTATGCGGCTGCCTTCTCTAGCACAGTGATCTTTTTCGCCACACGGCGCGCGTCGTTCGCATCCATATTTCCCAAGGGCGCTGTGTCCACCACGGGCCTTATTGGCCCCGAGCGCTTTGTGCTCAAAAGCACAGCGCCGATGGCGGGCTTTCAGATTGTGGGGCACATTTTCAGCCACTCTGCCACGTCGCAGATCCCAGTCTCTCTCGTTCACGCCATCAAGTCTCTAAGCCCGCTGCTGACGGTTGGAGTCTACACGTTCATGTTTGGCGCGCGCTACAATGTGAGCACGTATCTGTCGCTGGTGCCATTGACGCTGGGCGTCATCATGGCATGCGCGGCCGAGTTTAAGGCGAAGCCGTTTGCATTGCTGTACGCGTTCATGGGATGTGTAGTGTTTGTGTCGCAAAACATCTGGTCGAAGGTCTTGCTCACGACCGGTAGTAGCGCCAAGGACCAGCCCAGCCTGGGTATTGCTGAAGTGCCAGACCGGAAGCTTGACAAGCTCACGATTCTGTTTTGGTGTGCCGCGGGCGGCTTTGTGGGCACGCTGCCGATCTGGCTGGTGAGTGACGGCGCGTCCGTTCTGCTCAGTGGCCAGGGTTTCATCCTGCGGAACGGCGGAAGCTTTGGGCAGTTGTTGCTTTTGGCAACGCTGAACGGCTTTTCCCATTTCTGCCAGAACTTGCTGTCGTTCATCATCCTTGGGTCCATATCGACTGTAGCATACTCAATTGCGAGTCTCCTAAAGCGCATTGTGGTTATCACGGCTGCCATCTTCTGGTTTGGCCAGCGTGTTTCTGTAACACAGGGATGGGGCATTGTCATCACATTCATTGGTTTATATATCTACGACCGGTTCGGGTCCAAGACGACCCTGCCGGTTCAACGGGAGTCCATTCTTCCAAAATAGACATGTATTCAAGACGCGTCACTTGCATGCGTATCAACGACGATTGTCATGTTTTTGAGATACTATCTAGGTTGCCTAGACTGTCAGGGATTAACTATGGATTCATAAGACACTATTTATAGCTTGGCAGACTAACACGAGAGAGAGACGCGCCAACAAGTGTCTTACTGCAACAGCTGCTACTGCTCCTGTTTTGTTTTTATTTTTCTACTGGTTTGTTTCTGTTTTGTTTTCAGTGGCCGCCTACGGGCGCATCACCAGTAAGGCGTGCAACAGCGTCCTTGGCCATGTCGCCAAGCCCAACCATGCACACGGTCTGCCACACTCCTAGGCCAATGCGCGGTGTCACGCCTCGGTAGAGGCCCTTCAGGCCGTTCTGCGAATAAATATAGCGTATTGCCGACCAGGTAGTCAGCTTTGCCGGTCGGTTAGGATCCGGCGTGCGCGACTGCATCTCAATGCGGGCAACGTCCAATGGCTGGTTCCAGGTGCTGAGGCCGCCACCAAGTACGGAGGCCAGAACCTTTTCGGGGGCAGTCAGCTTCTCGTTCTTCGGCTTGCCGCGCGCACTCCGGATGCCGTCCTCGGCCAAGCGCGCCAGTCCGAACCGCGAGCCCCAGTTCGTCATTTGTCGCAATGCCACTGCGTTCACACCCTTATTGATACCACGAATGCCCTCGCGCCGGTATATGTCGGCAAAAACCTGGAAGGTGGACTGCGGCTTGACGCCAGCGGCCGCTTGCTTGTGGCGCGTGATTTCGACCGTCTTCATGCAGGTACAGAAGCCGACCGACAAGTATGCCTGCGCCACACCGCCGACCATTCCACCAGCAATGCCTGCGCCGAAATTCGACGCCTGCAGATACTTTTTTGCTGTGAACTCGACCTCAGTCGACATGAAGAGTAGAATGGCGCCCTTCGTGCTAGCCTCGATCCACGCCCAGGGAATGAGGCCCTGCCAGAACCCGAACAGGCCACCGCGGCTCCAGATGCGGGCCAACGCCTGGCCGAAGGAGTCACCGCGGTGCGCCGCCATGGTTGTCTTGATGACCTCGAATGGCTGGCCCAGGCTGGTGACCTCGAACATATTGAGGCCCGCACCCAGCAGCAGGTTGCTGAACTTCACCGGCTTTCGCTGGATCTCTGATGTTTGCATTGTGAACTTTAGCCTGGCCACGAGCGGACACTGACCAATGTGCGCCGACTTATATGATAGATGACACGATTCGCCGCCAGCCTAGCCTTGTTGTCCGCATCTGGGAAGCGGGCGAGCGTATCGGGGGTGATAAGCAGGGTAAGGGCCCCAACGTGAGAAGCCGGCCCCAACGCACGAGGACCCCGCACTGCCAGCGCTGGCCAGAATACATGAGGCTGGTTTGAGAGTATGCAATAAGCCTTTAATTCCAAGTAGTTGTATATGAGTAGCAGCCAGCCGTTCATGGGCTCTGTGCGCGCACTCTGCGACCACTTAGTGTCGGCGGTTCATGAACATAAGCATCATCGCGCGCAGGCTCGTCAGGTGCCGCCAGCGCAGAATCTCGAGATGATCCGGCGCCAGAAGGCACGTTAGGTAAGAACTGCTGCTTCGACTTCGCTGTGAGGCCTCGCTGCGTGGCCGGGCGCTAGTTAGGGTAGCTGCCCAGTCCTGCACGGTGCCGTGTACGGCATCTGTGTGATGAAAAAAAGCTGAAAAGCAGCTGGCTCATGCGTGCGCCACGGCGCGAGGATGGGGCTCGTAACGTAGTGCTGGAGGCTAATAATTTATAAATACTCTTTTGCTGGTATCGTTGGATAGAATGGGAAACAGGCGGCGCGACAGGTGCGGCAGCGCCTGGTTAGGCTGCGAGCGATTAGCTGAAATATGGGTGGTTCACGGCCCTACGCGCGCTGATGCGGTCGACTGGATCGTACGTCACGAGCCGCGTGAGCAGGTCGATGCCCTCGCGGTCGAGCGCCGGTACAACGTTCTCTATGTTAGTCCGGTTCCATTGCGGGAACGTGGATTTGAAGTCAGGCAGAGACGTCACACCTGGCCAGACGTGCTCGTTCGGCGTGCCCAAGACACGGAAGATCTTGAAGATCTCATCAATCTCGCTGTCACCGGGGAATAGCGGCTTGCGGTTCACCATCTCGGCAAAAATGGCGCCAATGCTCCACATGTCGACTCCCGTCGAGTACTGCCTGGCCCCAAGCAAGATCTCCGGCGCGCGATACCACAAAGTGACGACCTCGTGCGTGTATGTGCGCAAGGGGACGCCGAACGCGCGGGCTAGACCGAAGTCAGCGAGCTTAAGATTGCCCTCTTTGTCAATAAGCAGGTTCTGCGGCTTCAAGTCGCGGTGCAGAATGCGGTGCGAGTGGCAGTACATAGTGCCCTTCACTAACTGAAGCATGAACTTCTTGATTATGTCCGCGCCAAGCGACTCGTGTTTGGGAATCGATTCCATGTACTTCTTGAGGTCGAGGTCGAGGTACTCGAAAACAAGATAAAGCTTCTGCGAGTCCGAGTGTACGATGTTGTACAGCGACACTATGTAAGGGTCGCGCATCTCCTTGAGCAGGGAAATCTCGCGGATGGCTGTGGACGGCACGCCCTCGTCCTCGGCCTCGAGGCGGATCTTCTTCAGGGCCACCAATCGGTTGCCGCAAAGCGTGTCCTCGGCCTTGTACACGACGCCGTACGTACCTTCGCCCACCTTCTCGAGTCGCCGATAATCCGTCAACTCCGGCATTCTTATGCTATGCTTGCCTCCTCGTGCCAAGGGGTGAGGATACTGCGCCAGCGCTTGTTGTTGTTGGGAGCTTAGATGTAAACAGACGTGTTAAATTAGGATCACGTGCCCGGCGCGACGCGGGTGAAAAGTGGTCTGCCGCGTGCGTGCGTTCGCGCTGCGGACTCGCTGCGGACTGCCTGATGGTGGTCAACTAGATGGGCATCGTGGAGCTACAAATGGCTTGATTCGAACCCAAGCCATCTGGATGCTGCGCGCAAGACCAAAGGAATCGAGCACACGCCGATCATTTGAACCACTAATAGGGCAGGAGCCCAGCCCAGGGCCTGAGTCGGGGCCTGATTCAATTCCTAGTTTAGGGGCCATTTAGGATGGCATTAGAAGCCGGGGTCATTAACATAATAGCTATGTGTTTCGCTCAATTTCACTGATCGCTGCATGATTTGCCGCAACATTCGTTAAGAACTCTGGCTCTAGTCTAGAAAGGTATTGTGGTGCTGGCCTGTGTGCTGCTGGCCTGTGTGCTGCTGGCCTGTTGCTGGCATGTATAGCCATCATCCTGTCACCCAGAGCCTCGTCAAAAAAAATTCTTTCATGGGTAGGTTCGCCCTTTAATATAATCGTTTGTACACACTAATTTTTCCATACACTGAGCGCCCTTGGATGTGTTAGCCTACTGGGTCTTCGCCTTCTTCTTCAACGCACGCTTGCGGATGTCAACATGCATGCCGTAGTTGATCTTGGCCACAAGCTGGCTATAGACGCCCAGGAACGTCTCAATTCCCCAATGCATGAACGCATGCGACCAGTACGGCGTGAGCGTGTATGCACGTTCCTGCGCGCCGCCACGGCGGCCAATGCTCTTCAGAGTCGACTGCACAAATGCCTTGGGGCTGGGGATGAGAGCCGACGTGCGGCGAATCTTCGACATCTGCGATACAACAAGGTACGACAACACGAGCTGCACGTCGATGTGCTGAGGCTTGAGTTCCTCGGCCAACGCTGACGACCAGCCCTGCAGAAACAGCTTCGACCCCGAGTACACGGAGAGCAGCGGCGTGGGCGTGAGACCCGCAAACGAGCCCATGCTGAGCACGAGACCACGCGTGTGTGTGGCGCGAGTGAAGCTCTGAATGGCCGGCAGCACGGCGCGCGTAATCTCGAGCGTGGCAACGCAGTTGACCTGGATTATGCCTTGCAGTTCCGAGCGCTGCAGCTCCGTGAACGGCGTCGGCATTTCGTGGCTGATGCCAACGTTGTTGATCAACACAGCCACACTGCCCAGACGAGCCGCGAACGCCTCAAACTCGGCGTACTCCGCTGGTGTTGCCGTCAGCGCGTCCAGCGCAAATACGGCTGTATCAACACTGAACTTCGTCCCAATTTCGGCAGCGACGTCCTCGAGCTTTGGCAGCGTGCGCGACACGAGCGCCACGTTGAACCCAGCCGCCGCGAGCTGGTGCGCAAACTGCTCCCCAATGCCCGCCGTCGCGCCCGTCACAATGGCCCACGCGCGGCCGGACTTCGGTTTGTACGCGTGCAGAGCAGGCCTGCGCGGCACAAGTGTGTCAGACGCAACAGATAGGAGCGAGTACGCGACATGCACCAGCTTGGCAAGCCCAGCGACCACGATCAGGGCCAGAAGCGGCCTCGGAATGCTGTCCAACGCGCTCATGGGTGTGTCGGGGACAAGGAGCGTGCTTGCAGTCGCAGACGGCCCACTTAACTTCGCGGTTAGGTCTGCGTGCCCTCCCAGCAGCTCATTCTCCATGGCCAGAAAGAGAGGCAGCCACAGTTCAACGCCTCCACTCGCGTAAGCAAGCTACGCATGCCGTTGTGCAGTTTAATTACGCTGCACAAAGCCATTTAGCGGACCCAGCCCGGGTCTCAAAAGGGAAGTGGAGAAACATCGTCACTCACGCGCGGCCAACGTGGACATGCCACTAGGATCCTGACACCAGTTTGCAGTAATTAAATATGGCAAAAACCGTCAGGTGTTTGATATCACAAATGGCAAACTTTCTAATGGTTAAAGCAGCAGTGCAGCTCACGACGGAGCTTGCGCGCTGTGATAGTAAACTAACTAGATGCGCGAGCGTCATACCCATTTGCGCTTGCATAACTATCGCCTGGACAACGGCGCTTACGTACGCACAACAGCATTCCAGGCCATCGCGCATTAAGTGGCCACGGCTCGTGTGCGCGGCAAAGCAACCGAAACCAGGAAGCACATAACATCTTTTTGCGCGACCCGGAGAATGCGCGGTGCGCGGTCTTGTCTGCAGGCGCGAGACGCGGCGCGCGCAGGTGAGACATCGTGCACGCGTTGTTTGGCGTGGGCAGGGGTACCGCACCCTAACGCGTCAGACGACACATCTGTCGTTATTAATTAACAAAGCAGCTCGATCTCTTCTCCTCTAGAGTCCACGCTTTCGGGGACCATGTCTGCAGCCATGTCGCCGCCAAACCTAGCTCCCCAGAGGGCGCGCGCATTCATCAACCACTCCCCCGAGTCCTACCGTGAGGCGATTGGCGCTCGTGCAGCCTCGCGGGGCTCTCCGCGGCAGAGCCACCCACAACAGGCTCCACCCCAGCAGAGCCAGCTCGAGTCGCGGGTGCCGTCTCCGCTGCAGCTGGCATCGCACCCCGGCTCAGCGACGGACGCGCCAACATCGCCGAAGTCCGAGCTCGGCGCCAGGCCGGCCATTGTAGACACTGACGCCGACAGAACCAGCAGCAGCGGATCCGCGGCAGGACCCAGGGCCGAAGCTCGCAATTGTGTCGACATCAATGGACTTGACAGCAATGTCGCTAGCAATGGCAGTCCTAGCGGCGCCTGCAACGAGAGAGACTTCAACGGCCTCAGCAGAAGCAGCTTCACCGTGCCACTAGACGCGCGCGCACGACGAAGTGACACGATGCCTGTGCATATGGCGGCGCCGTCGGCGGCGCCGTCGGCGGGGCTGTCGCAAGGGCTGTCGCAGGAGCTGGGCCCAGCGGCTTACCAGCGCTCATTCAGCTCGTCGTCGGGCTCGGAGTCGGGCTCATCGCAGCATTCAGAGAGCGAGAAGCGAGTAAAAGAATTCAAGGACGCGCCGCGCAAGCGGCGGCGGACGTCGCCGAACGAGCTGCACATTCTGGAGACCGAGTTCGCGCGCAACAATAAGCCATGCAAGGAAGAGCGAGAGCGAATTGCTGCCACCATGGGCATGGACGAAAAGGCCGTGCAGGTGTGGTTTCAAAACAAGCGGCAGTCGTGCCGGCGGCAACAGAGCGGGTCGAGCGGATCAAGCGGATCAAGCGGGTCCGGCGCAGCGCGCACACAGAGCCTGCCGATGATGCAGGCGCCCGGCGGCTTCCAGGATGAGAACGCTGCCCACATGTTTGCCCGCACGCCGCTGGCGCCGCCGCCGTTCACGTCGAAGCCCGCATTTGCCGTGCAGACGCAGGGCGCTGCACAGCCAGCGAAGCGCGCCAAGTCGCTGCGGCTGGCCATGTCGGCCGACGGCAAGGCCGAGCTCGTCGAGCGCTCGCCTCTCAAATCCCTGCATCAGAACGCGCCTGTGGCGCCGCAGATGCAGTTCCCGCAGTTCACACCCATGCCGCAGCTGGCAATGCGGTTCGCATCGATGCCGCTCTCTGGCATGGAGACGGAGTGCGCAACAAGCCTACTGTTTTTGAAATCTGGCCATTGGCCTTAGTGGCCTTAGTAGCGAAGTCTGTATAATAGTGGTACCTCGTATCACATGTAAACGAACCATATACCCCAGTAACGAGTGCCTCACCGTCCGCATGCATTATCTACATTAGCGGCCGCGCGGGTCGTTTTTGCGTTTGCTAGCGCTGCTAGTATTTGGGCTGCGGCTGCGGCTGCTAAAGCGCTGATGTTGTTAGTTGGCCCGCAGCCGCTGCTGGAGAGCTGCTGTTAGCTGATCTGCCCCTGCTCGAGCGCTGCTCTGAACTGATCCGCCGCTCTTCAAAGTGCTGCTAAATTACTGCTGCTGTAGCAGTCGCTGCTCGAGCGGAGCAAATTATTATGCGGGTTACTTATATACATGGTGATGACTGGTCGTCTAAATGCGGGTGGCTATGGGCCGCAGAACCTCGTCGGGCCGGTACGTGCCCACTAAGAACTCCAGCGCCTTGCGCTCAATGATCAGGCGTTGCGGCTTCAGCACGTCCTGCACCTGCAAAAGCTCCTTTGGCACTATGTCAATCTTGTCGTAATTCTGGGTGGCATCAAACAGATTTGCGCGGTGCGCATCGACGACAAACGTGACGGATTTTCGTCGCAGGTCGTGCCGCTTCACGAACTCACGCGCCACAAGCTCGTGGCCGCTGGCAAAGTCCGCCGCCCCGTCAACAATGTACAGGTGGCCCTCGCGGAACTTCAGGCTCAGCGCCGTCCGCATCGCCAGCGAGTACAGCCGTGCTGGCAGTCCTGTGGACATATCGCCCGGCGCGGGCCTGGCGTGCGCGCGGCCGCCGTCGTGGCGGATCGGATTGCCACGGTCGCCCTGGCGGGCCCGGCCCGAGCCCTTTTGCGGCAGTAGCTTTCTGCCAGAGTATCCCATGTCGTCGCGGCCGACAATCACCTTCGAGCCCACGCGCTCCGCGTCGCGCTCGTACACGACAGCCTGCCAGAGCACGTCTCGCCGGGAGGGCAGACCCAGGACCCGCGTGCTGACGGGCTGTGCGCGCAGCGGTTCGAGGGACGGGAATGCGCGCAGCGTCGCTATGACTGCCTCTGCGGGCTTGCCTGCTCTGAGCATTCGCACTTTTCGAAATTTCAAATTCGGTTCGTCCCAGGGTTCGGTTTTGGCCTGCAGAGCAGAGGGACTAAAAGGCCGCCAATAGCTAGCTCGCTAGCACTGGCGCCTTAGAACGCGCGCCGCCGCGCAGTAGCGCCTGGCAGCGCTGTTGCCCAGAGATGAATTGGCACACGCCGCGGCACCCATTGTGCCTCTGAAGTCACGAGTGTAATGCAGACGCGGTAGGTTATAGACTTCGCGTATAAACAGTTAAGAGAATGCAAAAACGGCCGCGCCGGGCGAGCCCAGTGTGTCTTGAGCGAGGCAATTGCCAACTTCGCTCTGTAGTGGCAGCGCCCAGATCAAAGAGCCGGTTGCGCCCGATGCACTGCCGAGACATGGGGCATGAGGATAAAAAAAAAGTATGTGAACAAGAGCATTGTGAGCATGCATTAGCGCCGCGAAAGTTGCAAGCGACGTGCGCACACGAGCGCTCAAAGAATAAGCACGACCTCGCCTCCCTCTCGCCGTCCTCACTACGTCGAAGAGGGACAAGTCGCACTGACGAAAGGGCGAGGCACACCAATCCTACAAAGTGGACGAAGGAGAGCATGAACGCTGCGCGCAGGCGCGAATGCCTCGCAGCAGCGAATCTGCAGCAGGCGTGCACATTAAATCAGGACAGCGGCTCGCTCGAGATGCGGATAAGGTACTCGCTAGTCACGTCAATCATCTCGCGCGGTACTTCGTGCTTCACACCGGGTATGACTTCCACCGTCTGGCTCGGCCCCGCATCCTCGGCCCACGCAAGAGTCGACTCCGGCGGAATGAGCGGATCCTCACCGCCGCAAATGGCCAGAATAGGGAGGTTCGTTGCGCGCAGCGCGTCGGCCCGCTGCGCGTGTATCTTGAGCTCGTTAAGGACGTCAGCCGGCAGCGCCTCTTTCCGAATGCTGGCCGCCGCCTCAGGCTGGTCACGCTCAAACTCCGTCCACCGGTAGCCCATGACGACAGGCAGGTTTGGGCTCGTGATGATGGGTACCGCGGCGGTGAGCAGCTCGCGGTGCGTCGTCGCGACGCGCCACGTCACGTAGCCGCCGAGAGAGACGCCAATGATGACGCGCTTCGCAATGCTCACCTCGGGCAGGTAGTTCGGCAGGTACAGCAGCAGCGACGCGGCTTCGGTCGCGGCCTGGTCAATGACCGCCGACATGGCCACGAGATGATGCTTGTTGCCGTTTTTCCACGACTCGTTGGCCATTCGGTCGATGAGCCTTTCGCCGTGGTTCGGCAGATCCCACACAGCACACACGAGGTCCGGCACAGCCTCGCTCAGCAGCGACGCAAACTTCAGGCTTGTTTCCTTCGACCGCGTGCGCCCGTGCACAATCACGGCCAGCGTCGCGTCGCGCCCAGCGTGCACGCGGTCCTCTCCCACAACTATAGTCTTTACTCCTCCAATAACAAGCTCCTTCATGGTTCGGCTGCTCGTCGTAGCTATCACTCGAAATCGGCCTGGCCAAACCCTCCTCCTTTACCACCGCTGCTGGCGGCGTTTCCTGCCCCGGCCTGTGCGGCTAGGGTACCACCGTGACAGTATCGCGGCCGGCGTGCGCGCTTAAAGTGAAGCGCGCTGCCACCCCACAACCGCCTCTGTGCGAGGCCTGTCCACGGCCACCACGGCCATGGATCAGTTGTGTTTTTGAATCGGGCGGCCCGAGGTGCCCTACCACATGCTTACTCTGACACCGCGCTTCCCCAGGAATGGCTTCGCGTTCCTAGGCCCTGGCGAACCCTGGGGGCACATCCGCGCGAGCTGCCCCTGCCCAGATATGGGCCCCGAGCCTCAGCCAATCATGCAGCCAGTCGCAACTGGGAGTCTGCCGCCAGCCCCTCCAAAAGGAGCAAAGCCGCCTAGCCGCCAGGTCGATTTGTCTCGCAGCAACGCACGGCTGGGGCCGGCGAGAAAGGGCAGAAAAATGCTACAGTAAAAGAATAGAAATAGCTGTACCGACTAAATATGCCGTGATTGCTGCTGAACGCGTGGCCTCGGCCGCTGAGGCGCCAGTGGCGAAAGTGCGTGTTAAGACGACAAGTGGCATTGGGTTAGGGTTGATGAGCAAATTTGAATAGGACGACGGGGTCAAAGCCAGGCCGGCCAGCGCGAACTCTACGTCCTTCCAACCACACGAGTAGGTAGATGTCGGAGGCTACAGCGGACGCGCAGGCTCGGAGCGAGCCACGCGAGCCGGAGGTCCCTGCTGGGACCGCTGCACCTGCTGCGGCCGACGCAGACTCGTCCGCAGCTCCGGTGTCCGACGACTCCTCAGTCAAGCGGGCTGCCGATGAAGACGTGGCACACGACAGCAAAAGACCTAAACTGGAGGACCACTCCTCTCCACTAAACGGAGGCGGCGGCACCGATGACGAGGATGCCATGAGAGACGACGGCGATGACGCGTCGGCATCTACAAGCCTCAAACGCGACCCTCACGCACCCCAATCTGCAGCAAATGGGCACGCCAGCGCAAACGACACGGGAGCCAACGGCTCGGGCGCGAGGGACTCTGCCACAGACTCCAGCGCGGGATCTACCGTGGCTTCAAGTGTCGATCCCAACGCGAGTGGGGATTCGAGCCACGCGGATTCGGGCCAGGCACCAGCGCCTGAGTCTTCGACCGCCGAGCATGCTGCTGAGCGCGATGGAACTCCCGGGCCAGAGTCCGCCGTAACTCCACTAGAGCGAGCCACGCAAGCGGCTGACCGTGCACGCATTGCCATGTTGCCCGATCTCGACCCGGCTGAGCCGCCGGCTAAGGGCACAGGGCTACCGAAGCACCAACACAAGTACGCGTTGAGCGCCATTCGCGCCATCAAGCGGCTAAAAGATGCGGCGCCGTTTGTAGCGCCCGTGGACCCGGTGAAGCAGGGCGTTCCGCAATATTTCGAGTATATCAAGCACCCAATGGACCTGGGCACGATGGAGAGGCAACTAGTCGGCAATGAGTACGACACAGTAAAGTCGCTTGTCCACGACTTTAATCTGATCGTGTCCAATTGCATCATTTTCAATGGCGAAGATGCGCTCATATCAAAGATGGCACTAAGCATTGCTCAGAGCTTCAAGAAACAGCTCAGCAACATGCCCACGTACGATGCTACGCGCAAGGGCGCACAGGCGGCGGCCGAAGAAGAGGAGCACGCCGCAGCAGCCGCGTCAGCATCAGCAGCCGCGGCCGCGACTGCCGCTGCGGCTGCAGCTGACGAGCACGTCGGCAAGCGGTCAAGCACGGCCACGGCTGTTATAGGCCCGAATGGCGTTCCGACCCTACGACGTAAGTCCACGATCGACGGGCGCCCGAAGCGCGAAATAAGGCCGCCGCGACAGCCGGGCTTTGCTGGCAGTGGGTCCGGCGAGGGCAGGCCGCGCAATAAGAAGTACGCGGCTGAACTGCGCTTCGCTAGCCAGGTGCTCAAGGAGATGCAGGGCCGCAAGCTCGAGAACATTGCGTTCCCGTTCTTGCTCCCCGTAGACCCAGTCGAACAGGGCGTGCCGACATATTTCGACGTCATCAAGGAGCCCATGGACATTAGCACCATGCAGCGCAAGTTGAACGATGGCATTTACTACACTGGCGATGAGTTTGAGGCGGACGTACGGCTCATGTTCCGCAACGCCTATACTTTCAATCCGGAGGGCACGCCAGTGAACGCAATGGCTCACAAGCTTGAGGACTGGTTTGATCAGCGGTGGCTCGAGAAGCCTGTTCCTGGGCCAGCACCGAGCGATGACGACGACGCAAACGAAATCAACGAGGAGTACGCGGAGAGCGGCATTCAGAACTCTGCAGTCGATTTCATGGAGGAGCAGCTGCGCACCGTGCGCAAGCAGCTGACGCGGCTGAAGAAGGCCACTTTGGCCGAACATTACAAGAAGGGCAACCGGCGCGGCGGCGTGATGAAGAAACCGAGCCACGCGCAACGGCCATCTCAATCACACGTGGCGCACCAGGCAATGCCAACTGAGATGACTTACGAAATGAAACGCGAGCTACGAGACCGCATCGACAAGCTACCTGAAAAGAAGATCCGCACTGTGATCGCCATCATCCAAGAGTCGCTGCCGGACCTAGGACAATCGGGACAAGAGGAGATAGAGCTTGAAGTCGACTCGCTGGACCAGGCCACGCTTCTCAGACTATACAAGTACGCGGTGCTGGGCCGCCGAGAGGAGCCCAAGACGTCGGTTGCGAGCGCCGATGTCGTCAGCGAAGCGGCGTCGCCTGGCGCCAGCGGCGCGTCGAAGAAACGCAAGTCCAAGCCGCTGAGCGAGGAGGAGCACAACCGGCAGATTGCCGAGATCGAGCGCAAGCTGAACGAGTTCGATCAGGCGTCTGGCTCTCCCGGGGCCACGCTGGGCACGACCGGCGTCCACGCCGCTGGCTCGGCGGTGGGCGAGTCTGATGACAGCAGCGACGAGCCCCACGGGTTTGGCAGTGATGATGACGACTCCAGCAGCGAAGAAGAATAATAATGATGGGCGCAAACGCTCCAGTGATCTTTGTAAATTATCGGCCTGCCACGAGCAGCCCAAGAAGAATAACTTGACCGTAATGCCATAGCGTCCACACACTATGCAGAGTGCCCGAGCGGTTGAAAGCCCACGTGGCGAGCTGCAAGCCGAAACAGTGCCGTCAATTGCACTGGTGCCGCGCGCCAATAGGGCGTGATGATGGCATTGCGACCAAGCGTTCAAGCGACCAGGCATTCAAGCGACCAGGCGTTCAAGCGACCAACCGGCACATGTTCAGTCTCCTCGGGAACCATCATCAGGTATGCTGCATGGAGTCCAAGCACTGGCGAGCTTGCACGCGTGCGATTCACCTACACATTCGCCTGTCCTCGCATTATTGAATGGCCTCAATCGCGAGGTCCCACGTAGCGCTCGAGGTCGGCCACCAGCTCGTTCATTTGTTGCTGGATCTTTCGCGCGCGCAGAAGCATTGCATTCAGCGCCTCATGCGAGGGCGGCCGCGGCGCCCAATGCGTGGTTGCGGGCGATGGACTCGAGGGCTCACCTAGCGTTGGACCCATTCCATAGAGGCCGCTGTGCGAGTAGCCGTGGGGGGTTTCTGGTAGGGCCCGTGGCGAGCCAGCCTGGATCTGGGCCTGCGGCGTGCCAGGCTCACTCAATTGAGGCGGCGTAGAAGGCCCTGGCATCTGTTGGCGAGTGTGGCCTGGTAGAGTCTGCAACGACAGGTTCAGGGTTCTTTGCGTGGAGCGAGGGGAGGAGGAGGCGTGGGCAGGCCGCGTAAGAATGGCGCGTGCCTCAGCGCGCGTAATGCCGCCATGCAAAGGTTATGGGCGGGTCCGTCGCGCTGATGGGGGAGGGGCTTAGGGCTTCAGGGCGAAGGGTACGGTCAAAGTTTGCAATCGGGGGACAGGAAACCGACGCCATACTGTCAGGGCCATTGGCGCTAGGCACTGGCCATCACATGGCACGTCACGTGTGTCGTCCGCACGCCGACTCAGATCACGAACAACGACTGGAGGCCCCCGAATTTCACACCCCTACAACCCGCTTCCCAACACTAAGGCACAATATGAGCGACAAGGTCGAGAAGCAGGAGGCTGCGTCCCCCGAGATTTTGAAGGTGCGGATCACGCTCACTTCGCCGAGCATGAAGCACATTGAGCGCGTCAGCGAGGACGTCCTCACGCGCTCGCGCAAGAACGAGCTCACGCCCCGCGGCCCTGTGCGCATGCCCACGAAGGTGCTCAAGGTCACCACGCGTAAGACTCCTAACGGTGAGGGTTCCAAGACCTGGGACTGCTACGAGATGCGCATCCACAAGCGTGTCATCGACATCCAGGCCTCCACGAGCGCCATCACCCGCATCACGGGCACGTCCATGGACCCGAAGGTGAACATCACGATCACCATCGCGAACTAAAAGACTTGCTAACTTATACATGCGGTCCATGCGTCCTTGGGCTGTGTGGGCGCGGCCGGCCCGAGCGGCTGGCTGCACCGTAACGTAAATTAATTTAACTACAAAAGTCACTTCTGTGTGCCGTCCTGCAGCTTGTTCACGCACATTTGCCTGAAATAAACTGTCTGGTAGCGCTTACTACGGCGTGTCACTCGGCGCATTTGTTTGAAAAAGCGCAACGAGTAAGCGCAGGCTCAACAACAACTCGCGTAGGAAGTCTGGCTGTGTACCGAAAAAGATATACAGTGCGGGTGTTGCACATCCTATGTAAGTACTAGTGCCACTAGTGGCTTAAGAGTTTGCCGACACTGCCGATTGCCAGTGCTGATTGCTAGTGCTGCATGTGCCTAGGCGTAGATTATGGGAATAATGCGCTCCATTAATACTATGTGAACCGCCATTGAACAATCAAGCCTTGGCAGCTAGATGAAATATATATTGTTCAAATCATGACTGCACACACAAGACTCATTGGCAGCTGTGAGCTTGCCTAGCGCCCAGCAATTGGCGCGTCACAAACGACAATGCGCCCGCACACTCACTCAATCGCATTACTGGGATGCATGCTCGCATCGCATCGCGACTTGAGCGCGCGGCTGCTAAGGAAGCGCTGCCAATTAGCCACGACGAGCCAGGATGCTCCATGCGCATACCTCGTGTCACCGCTATGTGCTCGCATAATCAACTAGCGATTCGAAACATACCGCGTCATGCGTCACAGCTCTCTGCGTTGCGCCATCGAGATCACGGATGGCCGGGAACTAACAGCGAGGCAAACGCCGCGCTCAAACACGTTCAACAAGACCCCAAAGCTTCCCCCCACATTCGTCACAATGCCACAGCCAAAAAATAACCGCCCAACAAATCTTCCTGTAACTTCAGGCATGAGATACCCTAACCGTATCGTCAGCGTCTGGATTATCAACTAGGAAGGCCTCACGCGCGGTAAGCTCGGGCAGCCTGCCCAATCTAGGCCTTGGCCGGTCCAGGCGCTTCGGTCCGCACTAGATTGCCGCACAGTGCCAATCGGGTTTCTCGTCTGCGTCGCGAGATTGGAGAGCCCTTCTGCGCGAGCAGCCCTCGCGGCCAGCCGCAAATGAACACACTGCCTCTGCTTGAGCGGCCAATGCTCGCGTTACGAGAGGGCCCGTGTGTTTTTGTGAAGGGCTAGGACCCTGGCTACCCTTGGCCTAGCTAATTATGTTTGCTAATCGTAGATGAGTGCCCCTACCCACAAATACACCCCCCACTCTCGCTTCAGCCCGTGCGCAGTGCCATCTAGAGCCTTCGTCATTGCCAAACTTCACGATTCCGAGCGTGCACTTCACCAAGGCAGCGGCGGCGGCAATTGTGCTCGGGACATATCGGCAACGTCAAAGCCATGATGAGTACAACAGCTACCATCAATAGTAGAGCCCCGGTACGGCCCTCTGCTAAAAGCATACCGGGCTTGCCTGCGGCTAGCAGGCTGCTGCCACGGCTGCCCACCGAGGCGGGCGAGACCGACCACCCGCCAATATACATGAAGCTTAATTCCAGCATCCTATCACTCCTGGCTGATGGCTCGGCCGCTCCGAAAATAACCCTTGAAGTTTCAGAAAAATCCAAGACACTCCGGATTGGCAATTACGAATACCAAGGCTCTCTCTATAAAGAGCCCGGCTACTTGGAAGTCTACCTCCCGGAAAATGTCCAAGCGACAACCCGCGCTGCGCCGGCAGAGCCCCAGTTCCGCAGCTGCGGCCAAATCCGTAACCGCATGACGATTAAGCAGGACAAGCCGATCAAGGTAGCCCAGGATGCCGGTCCTGTAGATCTGTCGCAGCCTACAGAGCAACGCATTGTGCAACTCCTCATGCTTGGGCCGGCCCAGCCGCAGGACCTCGCCAGTAAGGCGCAAGCATCCCTTGAGCTTGTGAATGCTGTTCTGGCCGAGGCTGCCGAACCACGCATGAAAGGCTCGCCGCTCTATGTTTTGAAAAAGGAGCTGAAGCCTCGGACTGAAGCCCGAGAGGAAAGTGACTCGCTGGTGGAGTCCAAACGTAGGAGTCAGACACCGCCACAACCCCAGCGCCAGGATGAGGCCGCTGCTAGACCTGAACGCGTCACCAAGACCCTAAAGGAGCTGCGGGAAGCGCGCGCTACAAAGCCACCGGGCTCCAGCACTGGGGCTGCAACTCCTGGTGCGTCGCCTCCCGCGCTCCCGGCCTCTCTCTCGGAGCCTCCTCCAACTAGTCGCAAGGGGCTCGACGCGGCGAGAAACAAAGCTGGCTCCCCTCTCGATCCCTCTGCTTCCAAGGAGCACCCAAATATGGCTGCTAAGCGAAGAGCCCCCACCTCCAGCCTTACCAAAAGTAAGAGGCCGCGCTCTGAGGCCGCCGCTGATGGCATGCCGACGCGGTCGAAACAAACAGATGGGGCCGAGGAGGACATGTTCGAGATTGCTCGTAAGTTCAAAAGCGCCTACGGTGAGTACCTCGAGCTCTACTCAGTTCTGTCCAAACGTAAGGCTCGACCAGCTTCACAAGTAGAGAAGTTGATGGCCATGCATCGCCAGCTCGAGCGTTGGAAAACAACTTTATGGACGAACGCTCGCAATAAGCGCATGGTGAATTAGACTCACGCCGCATTGATGTTCATGAATCTATCACGCACTTGCATACGATGAAGGCACGACCCCCTCACCCACACACATACACCGTCCATACATACATTCATACTCATACATACACCCAAAGTCATAAAATTATATTTGAAGTGACAGCTATCATGGCCTGCATTCACTGGCGTCGTCGCGCTGACACACACAAGGCCACTGAAGGCGGCCACTAAAGGCGGTGACCAGGTACAAAAATGAATAGCACACAAAATGCGGCTGTCATGCAAACTACAGCCACGAGCACAAAAATGCCTCGTTTCAGGAGCATGGATCGTACAAAGTGCTCCTGGATTTTAGCTATGCCTCCTCCGTCCCGCTCGCCAAAGCCACAAATCCCGAGCACGGGGTCAATGTGATACAAAGCGCTCATTGTTAAGTACCAGCCGATGCCAAAAGGGAGTATGACCCAGCACCTGTGCGATGTAGGTTTCCAATTCAGAAGCACAAACACGAATGAGAGCCAAAACGCCCCAAATAAGGCTAGCATCCCCACTCCAAGTCTGAACACAGAGCTCACTGGCTGAACATTCGACAGCGCTCGCTTCACGAGAAATGCAGGCAGAGCCTCACGCTCGAGCGCTTCGAAGACATATGTCATGGCCGGGTCGAAGATTTTGGGATTGTCCAGCCCACCAGGAATGGCAGCCAGCTGCCGCACGTCGTCGCCCAGAGACCAGCCCTGGCTGTCTGACGGAAGCTCAATCTCTTTTTCAGATTTTGGCGTTAAATATGTGGCCACAATGCGCTGCGCGCTCTCTCGGATCGTCTTCCGCGAAACCGTGCCCGTACTCGGATAACTCTCTGGACGCTGCTCACCTTGCTGATTGATGACCGGACTGTCAGGATCTTGCTCTTTGAATGCAGCGGGCCCGTGAGGTTGTGGTGGACTTTGCGGTAGTGGAGGACTATGATTCGGAACCAGAGAGTATCTGGTGTTAGGTGCAGGCACGTTACCATCCGGAGCTCGCATGTTGTCAAGCAGCGCAGAGAGTCGCGACACCGTGTCACGCTTTGTTCTAAGTCGCTCGTCACTCCAGCTTCCATAGCGATGTTGCTGCAAGTCACTCACATCAAATGCATCCCGCTCCTCGTCATTGAAGCCTCTTTGTCCCAAGTTTGTGTCCAGCACATCTTCTCGGAGCATATCAAACAGAATGGAGGAACTGGGGGAGCCGTTGCTATTGCGTTGATTTCTTGAGCTCGCCGGAACAGGGGCCTCTGGAAGCGCATCTTGATAATTGCTGCTGTTTGAATTGTTCTGGCTATGGCGACCACGCATGTGTGCTTTCACAAACTCCTTACACAGAGCATTGTGGTGAGCACAATCTAGCCAGAACTCGAGGTACTCGACCCCACCATAGTGCTCTTTAAGAAACACGTAGAAGGACCACAGGTCCACTGGGGGCTTGCTAAATCGGTTCAGGATTTCAAAGAGCGTGGGCATACGAGCCTCACTCATCGTGTCTTGAAGAAATGGGCAGCACTAGACCCAGTTCTTTGCGGCGTGGATACTTTCGACAGTGCTTAGTATATATCTACCACAGACGAGGTAAAGAATGGCTGGTTCTGCGTCTGTGCGGGCCTCATAAACCACGATGACAAATCGCATCTCATTTGAGTAAATCCAAAACAAATAGCCACGCACTTACCCTGTGCTATCACGTAAACCCTTGCCGCACATGCAGGGGTACTATCTTTTTGAAAAACTACGCGAGGCCTGGAATGCGCTTGCCAGCACATTAATGCAGGGGTTGAGAAGGTTGAGAGGTGATAGGATCGTGTACCTAGGTGGGCCATAAGTCCAATCTCTCCGTTTCATTGCAAGAAGGTCGCTTCTCGAAGTTCTTCTTAGCGAGCCGCAGCTACGTCGTGTAAGCCAGTCGGCATTACTTACATGCACTTGCCTAGTCTTTAAAAATATCCTTCTTTTAACTAATAATGGCTTTACAGGCAGGCAAGTTTAATAGATACTACGCCAGTGTAGCGGACGAGTGCCGGCGGCGCAAGCTGTGTGTGTTGCACCCAACAACCGTATAATATTGTGTCATAGCCAGCGTCATATTCCTCATTTATATACTGACTGCTAGCGGTGAATCTGTTGCGCCTCTCTAAGTCCACTTTATCAGAGTAGTTTATCAACGGGGTGAAACATTCATCTTAACGTATTTAACATAAAGTCATTCAAAAATCATGAACTCATATGCAGCTAGGTCGGCTTAACATAGCGAAGATAAGAGTTGACTTCGCGCACTTTACCAAACTGCTTTTCAGCTTCGGCGGTCGGTACGTCGGGCGAGAGAATAACCTCCTCGCCAGGCTTCCAGTCCACGGGGGTTTCAACTTGGAACTTATCACTGAGCTGCAAAGCCTGGATGACACGAAGGATTTCGGGAAGGTTGCGGCCGGTGGTGGCGGGATAAGAGATGGAGAGTCGTACTGTCTTCGCAGGATCAATCACGTACAGAGTACGCACAGTCATAGGCAGACTGTCAAGGTTCGCTACGCCCTCTTCGTCAAGCATGTCAAAGAGGAAAGAAATCCGGCGATTAGAGTCGTCGATAATAGGATAATTCACTTTGGCGTTAGAAGAAGTGAACTTCTCAATGTCGCTGATCCATTTGCGGTGACTGTCCAAATCGCTGGCAGACACACCGATCAGCTGCGTGTTCAGTTTCTCGAACTCAGGAGCCAGGCGAGCGAACGCGCCAAGCTCGGTAGTGCAAATCGGCGTGAAGTCGGCAGGGTGGCTGAACAACACCGTCCACTTGCCGCTGCTGAGAAACTCATGGAAATTTATCGGTCCTTGTGTGGTTTGCGCATCAAAGTCCGGAGGCACAGATCCAATGCGCACTCGCGGCTGCTGGGGTTTGTTGGAGAAAAGAGAGTACAGCCTCGTGGATGGGCGAGCAAGATAGCCCGTACGTCGGCTTAGAATGGAGAGCATGCTTTTATAAACACTAACTTCCTACCGACTGAGTGAACGCACTCGGCTCTATATATATTCACCAGGGGACCGCAATTGCAAGCTCGGTAGCCATTGAGTCAGGTGTTTAACTGACAACCCCGCGGTGCCGAACAGCAATGCCCTGTGCGCAAACAAGCAGATGCTGTGAGGCAGAGATTGCTCTGAATGGCGGAAAGTTGTGTGGCTCAGAACAACACACCAGACACCCCATGTAAACGGCTGAGATGATTATCGTCCAGCTGTGTTCCAGGCTGTCGTTACACCACTTCGACAGCAACACTAACGGCGATGCACCTGTTGGCGCGTGGGGTTGCCCTGCCCTGCTGCACCGCCGCCGCCTACGGCCGTATCTTAGTAACGGCATGCTGGGCCGCCAGCTCTAGAGGCCAGTGGGTACTGCTCCACGGATAAATATCGATAAATACAACATACACGCAAGCGCTAAAGAAAGCACTGTCTCTAATAAGTTGTTATATTCGACTCCCTTTCAAGAACGCATGTAGGAGCTTGTGCGACGCGTTTCCAAGCTGGAGCAAGCCTGTCCCGCAGAGAGCGGCATTAAGAGGGGTACGCGTAACTAGCATCTTATTTTGCCTCATCGTCCGCGCCGTGGCCACAGGTCTGCTGCCCATTCGATTTCTACTGCTGCAGCGTGGCGGTTTCCTCCCAACGCTTTTGTATCACGCAAAACAAACGGGCCATTCTTTTCGCTTACTTCATTCATGCGCAGTCGGATCGCATGGTCCCGTAGTGGGTTCTTAGCCTATATCGACAGCGAGCATGCGGTTCGCGTAACGTGGCTGCGATGTACAGACGGTGAGAAGTGGGAATACGTGACGCCAATATTGGTCCCCGTGGCCTCGGAGGCACGGCCAGTCATGTTGAAATGGTCGACATCCAATTATGACTTGGCGATAGCAGACGACCTCGGACGCGTGCAGATCGTGACCATAAATAACGCTGGCGCACCCATGAACCAAATAGTTGCCAGCGGTGTACGGGACCAGCGTCAGAGGCCTGTCGAGCTTGACCGTGTCGTGGCCATGCATTGGCTTGGCCTGGAAAAGAACATTTTGACTCCGCAGCCACAGCACGAGGGAGTCCCCGGGGCAAAGGCCTGGAACTCCTTGAAGCCTCTCGGTCCTTTCCATCCCAAGAAGGGCAAAGGCGCGCTTGTGTGCGTTAACGGCAACGGCATGCTCCGCCTGCTTGTGCAGACCCTCGACCAGCGCTACATCGAGGTGGACGCGCTAATTCCGGGCGCACGTGGTGTTTCGCGGGCGGTAATGAGCCCGAACGGGCCTGACTCGTTGTTGGTTATGCTTGTTGGGGAGGCAGGTATTCTACAAATCTATGAAGCCACTGTGAGGTGGCATCCAGAAAACCTAGCGAGCAAGCAGGACATTGTAGACATAGAGGTACATCCGATCGCGACGGGGCCACTCCCAGGTATGCTTGTTGCTGATGTCCGCACCTTGGCTGCATACCGCATTGTAGGTGAGTCCAATGTCGTTGTGTGTGCTGTGACCGATACCACTATCGCACGTTATTACCTATCCACAACCAGCGAGGCCCTGCACATGTCTTTCTTTGAATTGTTTGGCAAATCAGCACCAGTGCGGCCCGACCCGCACAAGGTCTGGATTCTCAGCGACGCGGAGGTGCGCGTGCACGAGTCCAAAATACAATCGTTCCTGGTCACTGACACATTGCTTTATACAATTTATGAGGATGGTACCCTTGAAACGGAGTCATTGATTCCAGGCATTTCATTCACTCGCTTCGATACCTTGCAGCTGAAGTTCTCGCCTGCAGAGCTTGCAGGCTCACTCGACCTCTGCTTGTCGCCGACAACCACCTGCGCTGCTGTATTCCACTCGAGGCTGCAAGATCAACCTAAGATTGTGCGGGTGAGGCTCTCTGGGTCGGTCGATAAAGAGCAGATGCGTCACATCGCTCGCTCTCTGGCTACTGCATATGCATCTACGGTGTACAACTTGGAGCAATCCGATGACTTAGTGAGCGTATGTCGAGACATATTGAGCGACCCTCAAATTCAAGCGCATTCGTCGCTGTTTTTCGAGACGCTTGCAACGGAGGCTCAGCGACTTCTGACTGTCAACCTTTCGCCAGATGAGCGTCTCTCAGACCGTTATATCGTACTCCCATCTCCCCTTCAGAGGTGGCTGTCTTTCCTGTTGCCCTTGGGGACATCTGCTGGCTGGAAGCGCACCCCTGGCTGCCGCTTAGCGTTGTGCCTCATAAACCTTCAACTGTTAGACTTCAGTCTGACTTGGACTTTAAAAAGAGTTACTCGAAGAACGCGAGCAACTACAGCTGATGAACTTCGACTAGAGGTTACTGCTTCACAGTATCACATATCAGCGATGTTAGGCCCCATTCGCTGGGCCACGGATCTCATTGCTCGCATTTGCCAGGAATTGTACGATGCCAATTCCGCACCAGACCCTCCATTTAATGCAACGTATCGGGAAAATGCAGCGGCCTACGTGTTGCTGGAAAAAGCGAACGTTTATAACTCGCTCATATTCTCTAGCGTGGCTCGCCTCTTGCTAAAGTACTTCTTGCGTGGAGTTCACACGCTCACAACAGCAGCGAAAAGCTTAGCCGAACAAGAAAACAAGCTCAACTCCAAGCTGTTTAATGTGATGCAAGCCGGGGACGGGTCGGCAGACGAAATGCGCACGCGTTTGAAGTCCCCACTCAACTTTGTCGCTGCTCAGACTTTGAAGAAGGTTGTAACACAGTTGCAAGCTGCCCCTATAAGTCTTGACGCGTTCGAGAAGGTTTTGTTGCTTGTCGACGAGAAGGTCAAGGCGCTGGTCGCTGAGGCTAATATATCTGATCAAGTGAGACAGACCATGGACTCGGAACTCGTGAAACTCGCGAAGTGTCCCTCATTTTTCATGCCACTGCTGGGACCCTTAATGGATACAGTGCGTACTGTCTTACTGCCATCACTAAATGTCCCTGAGCTCTACTTTCATGATACAACATGGCTTGGACTTGATGATGAATGCAGCAGTAGGGGTCGTCGTGTAGACGCTATTCGCAAGCGCATTATCCTTCTCGATGAGCCAATACAACAATGCACTCGTTGCGGAATGCAATCAGTGGGCGTGGATCAGGGTAAGCCGCAGGTTCAGCAATGGTCGATGTTGTTCCAACAACAGTGTGTTTGTGGCGGCTCTTTCTTCCGCGTGAGTAGAGAACCCCTAACTGGGTCGTCGTCGCGTGCCCCATCTGAAGCACACCGTGTGTGATAAAAAAAAAAGAAAAAACGGCTTAAAACCTTGATGATGTATTAATTTTATGTGTATAGCTGCGATGAAGCGTGTTTGGTTTGTCGCTCTGTGTGCCACTTTCAAGCGTCTCGAGGCGTGAGCTTTTCAAGCGTACTATCTTGGGCACACAAGTGGCGGGCACATCATATCTATTTAATTCTACATTTACTACCAGAGTGCGATTGCCGTAGATTGTTCACTATAGTCGAACTCCGAACAACATGTCACCTTGGTGGTGGCATGTGGAGCTTGGCCTCAGAAATGGCGGCTCCGAGCAAGAGCTGCTCCTTCTGACGCGCAACTTCAGGGATGCGCTTATAGAGCTTTGCATTCGAAAATCCAACTATACGAATCAAGGGCGTGGACCCATATGAACTTTGCGTATACTCCAAAGCGAAAGACCCTATCGTGATCTCGACGAGCATTACACCGCAAGTGTGCATTTCATCCAGCGCTGAAACCATCTGGTCCTCAACTCCAGGCACTAAAAGGTCATCTGCGACAATCTGGCGACCAAATGGCTCTAGCGAAAGCACATGAAAGTCATTTCCCAGTATGTGAGCATAGAGGATGAGCTTCGGAATCCGCGACGAGCCTCTCTCGAGTAAGTACTGCAGCATAGACGCTTCGCGACGCACATGTGCCTCACTAGTGCAAATCTTGAGAACCGTCGGAAGCGTCTTTACATTGTCAATGGCAACGACTCCAAACCTCATGACAGCCGAACCATCAGAGGTATAAGCGCCAAGATTTCGCGGGTCAACATCATTAGGAGCTCGGTGATCAAAGGTAATAGTGTACTTCTGACGAGTGACGCGGCTCGCGACCCACCATTTGATTTTTCCCGTTAAACCCTCGTCAAAGCTTGAGAGCGGCTCTATATCCGGGTCTTCTAAAGCTTCGGGCAACGCTTCAAATCCACGAGAGAAGCGGAGATACGGATGCCCGTAATAGGCCTCGAGACTTATTGCCGCCAGTGCTGCGCAAACTTCGTGGCTGTTGACAGGATTCGATACTCGTAGCTCGAGCCCCTGCGGCCTAGAAACTATGTTTACGAACCTCGTCACCGCTTCACTAGAAAAGTACCCAAATGCAAGGTCATTTACCAGCATAACATGGCAGAGGGACTGCAACGCGTGCGCGACATCTGATTTCTCGCGCTCGACGTCTGTGAGAGTTCCGCCGAAGTAGTTAAGCTCACTTTCCGGAGTAGGCTTATCAAAGGAGGCCGTTCCGTGCAAGTGATCCACAATGTTGAATTCAAGAGGTAGGTCAGAATGGTTACGACCAACGAGGAGAGGCTTTCCAGCGACCATTGCAGTTTCGCATAAAATGAGATCAGCACTTCCGATAAAGGGGAAACTCTTGGGGCGGTGCTCTACGAAGGTAGCGTTGATACCCATTTGTGTAAGGAGTGGCGCGACAATGACCAATGCAAGCTCCTGAGTGGTCATGAAGCGCGATGGTTGTTCGAATTTGTTCATGCGCTCGAGGTTTCTAGTAAGTAGATGTTCGAAACTATCCCACTTAGTTATAGTCGCGAATCTATGTGCATTAGAAACGCGCTTGCGGCGATAGTATCTTCCCACATTCAGCAGTTGAGGCAGCAAATACTTGCCACAGTTCACCTGGGGAACAGTTGTTGGCACTGACCCCTTTTGCATTGAGCTGCTTGTGTTCCTGTGTGTCAATAAGCCGAAAAACGGATAATGTACAGGTCCATGCCTATATGTATGAAGTCAGTGTGCAGCGCGCAGGAGGCACATGCAGTTGCTTGACTGCTCAATTACTCCATTGGGAAGCCGGTGGCCAATCACGACACAAACGGGTTGGCGCATTTGCGCAAAAACGTTTCAGATGTTTTTGGGTCGACCATAGTCTGCCAGTCCACTGGAACGAGCTGAGTTCCTGTTATTGGATTGCGCGCAAATACCACCCCAAGCTCGCTATGAATAGTTGACAGATAGTAGTGCGATCCATCGCCCAGAGACAAGACAGACGCCCTGACAAGATCGCCAGGAGCGAATTGCTGCTGGACCTTGAGTTTGTCGCGCTCTGTTGCGCGGATGTCCTGGACACGCACAATTGCACCGTAGCCCTCGCCAAGCTCTGCTGCTCTCTCATTTGCTCCAGCGCCCGACGCAGGATGCACGGAACCGACCGCAGAAGCAAACACACCAACAGCGGGGTCAATCACACTGTTTCCTTCATTCTCGACCGCTATTATGTCCAAGGTCACTTGTTGCCGCCCCAGACGTTGGACACGAGCGTATACTATGCTGCCGACCTGCGGCAGCTGGGAGGTGTTGCGGCGTGAGTTCCCCACTATCTCGCCTGGAATTTGAGCATAAGGATTGCGGAACTCGTTTGTGACCGTCAGCTGCCATTTACCTTGTCCAACATCTGCAGCACCAAGTTTGCCTAGAATCGTCGCTATAATTCCACTGCTTACGCTCTTGAGCCCACTCCCCGGTACGTATTTGGAGAAGTCTGCGTCATTACGTGGGCACACAAGCTGGCCAGGGACGACGTAGCCAGGAAGCACCATTTGCGTGTTGATGGCAGCTGGTCGTGAACACAAAACTAATGTGAGATTTGAAAAATTGTCACGTGTAGGAGCTGGAGAAGGCGGCAGCCATTTCTGGGTTTAGGCAGTGTGACGCGCAGCTAAAGCGTTGGCGTGAGCAGATTGCGCCCGCAGATTAAATATATACGTTATCTTTGTGGCAGGTAAACGCCTATTGTGGCGGTGCACGCGAGTGACGATCGTCTCGGTCAAAGAGGTACTGCGTGTGATGTTTTGAGCTCGGGTGCACTGGCATCGAGAGTTTCAAATCATTCAATTCGCGATATAACTGTACTACGACGCGTCGATCGTGAAGGTCATAGGGCAGAGGCTCTGGAGTGCGGTTGTAGTCTAATGCAGAGTACGTGTTGTACACGAGTGTGTTCTTTGCAAACGCAATGCGACGAGTTCGCCCGGAAGAAGCCCTTGCAGCAGTACTAGTCTTCAGAGCAGACTTCAATGGCTTCTTAGTCGGGCTTGAAGATGTAACCGGTTCCGGGGCAGGAATCACTTGCTCGTTAGGGACCTTTTGTTCCTTCGATCGCCGCGAAGTGCTTGGCTTTCGCTCAAAGCTTCCCGTGCGCTCAAGCGAAGAAATGATCGTGTCAACCTCATTAGGGCGCAACAACCCGGGGTAGATGTCACCAGCCGTGAGATTTGGTGCTACCTGTCTTCCTACGCTGCTCAAAGCGGGCGACGGGGGTCTAGGTAACTCTGGCTCAGTAGGCGACGGGGTACCAGACCACGTCTTCAGCATGGGCTTTGACAGTGGTGATTCCGGCAAGGGCTCGGGCACCTGCGCCGTGCGACGAGTCATGGCAGGGGCAGGGGGGGCAGGAATTTCAATTTGATTCGCCGAGCTGCCCTTCTTTCGGCGGAACCGGTTGGACAGTGACGAGAACCCGCTACTTGACGACCTCACTGACATTGATGACTTCGAAGATCTTGTTGACACAATGGAAGCAGTTTCTGAAGAGTCATCAGCAGTTTGTTCTGAGACCTTCTCTTTCGAAAACATTCCCTTCAGGCGTGAACCGAACGAACGCGAGGCCCTAAGTTTTGGCTCCTCTGGCATCGCCGCAGAAGGCGCCGCCATTTGTGACGACGATCTCATATGTGCACTCTTAGCCGAATGCGGTTTGGCCGATCCGGTGTTAGTTGAAGGCGCAGCACCCCGGGCCTGAGAAGCGGATGCTGTGGGCTCCATAGGGAGAGGGTGGTGTGCATTTGGTTGTTGCGGCGCGTAGAAGCTTTCCGGCCGTCGGGCCGGCAAGCTCTGTACATCTGGGCGCTGACGCGATGCATAAGATCGTCGCAAAAAAACGTGGTTGGAGGAGGTTGAAGATACCGACTCAGCAGAGGGAGTGCGGGGCCGCATAGAGGATCCGGAGCAAGGCTCGGGAGAGGTGGGCAGAGCGGGACTGGACGGAGAAGAGGAGCCTGTGTACCAGCTGGCGCTGCGTGACTGACGAGGCACTAACAGAGAATTTCTGACCTCGGAGGAATTAGACGCCTGATAATACGAGCGCGGCTGTAGATCAGATGGAAGTACGAGTTTGGTTGGGGGGGCTGCAGTAGCCCGTTTGGGCCGCAGGGGTTGTTTAGTATCATCCGTTGGTTCTTCCAGTTTCTGGCTCGTATCTTTAGGGTCAATATTCTCATCCTCTGAGGCCAATTCTTGGTTGGCTTCCGAGTCAGAGCCCTTAGCTGGATGCGCTTGTTTAGCTGAGCGCGCTGGCTTGATCGATGCCTCACGCGCCTGCGACGCGTCTGACGCCTGAGGCAGGTTTTGCTTGATCGGCAGTCGAGTGATAGGAGCCTTGGAAGGGTGAACTTCTGGAGCTGTTAATGAGGCAGCTTGAGCATCTTCCTTCCCAGAGACCAGCATTTTCGCAGGCTTGGCCGGCGCAGGCTGTGTCGTTCCCGAAAGGTTCTCATCTATTGGCCTTGAGGGCTCCTGGCCATTTGCACCCACCGATACAGCCCCTAGTGAGGCCAAATTCGCTGAAGCGCTTAACTTCTTAGAATCCTTGGCTTGTGGTTCAGCTTCTGCTGCTGACGCTGAAACGGCGGACTGTTCAACAACGTCGGTGTTATGGTCGACAGTGAGAACTGGAACGGCTGCAGCCACGTCTTCGGGTGTCGTAGCAAGTACCTTATCAGATTCTTCATATTCATTTTCATTGCATTTCTCAGCGTCCACAAGGGAGTTAGCCACGCTCCGCCGGCGGGCGTGGTTGAACTTTTGGGTCTTTGCCTCCTCATCGACTGAAGACGTCGAGCTTACCGACGTTTGAGTCGTCAGTGAGTCAGTGTCCGCCGTGCTCATGATGCTGGGGGTGCTGCTGCCGTCTGTGCTACTCATGCTGGGGCTGTAGGTTTTGTGGCGATGAAGAGAGGACGTAGAAGACATGCGGCGGCGTTGAGAGCCTGGGGCGAGGCCTCCAGTTTGGACAGTGGCAGATAAGCCAGAGGGCATGCCTGTGGACGCAGGCGCCTCGATTGGAATACCGGCCGGCACATTGATGTTGAGTGATCCATTTGGAACAGGCGCAATCAACGAAGAGTGGCTCTTGGATCGCGCCACGCGTCCCCGATATCGAAGCGGCTTTGTCCCCGAGCCTGGCAGCGGAGGCGTTCCGGGAGCTTGCGCAGCCGTCGCCTGGTTCGTTGCCGTGGCAGATATGTTTGACATTGATCGGGTGTGAGCCGGTGGTGCCTGCCACTCAGCACTTGGGATTGCAGCAGGGGCAGAGCTTAAAGACAGGTTCGGCGACGCGCTGGCCGGCACAGGGGCCATGCCCTGTTGTTGTGGGTAGTACCCGCTGTAGAGGTCATTGAAGCTCCGCGAACGCGGGTGCAATTGTCCAACGGGCACCGCTTGCACAGGCACGGCAGGTGCGTAATAATAGGGAGGCGTGTTTGGATGCCGTGCTAGGGCTGGCGTGTAGTAGACATATTGCGGATGTTGATTGTTTTGCAGGTTGTACGCGGAATAGTTTGATGCCATGAAACTAGATCTGGGATGCGATGCTGGGCCGCTGGGTTCGATCCGTTATTCCAAAAACGTCTGCTGTTCTTCAACGAATGCAGAATTAAAGGAGCGACGCAAGTGTGCGGGCGACCGGGAATGAGGGACCTGCGTAGACTCAGGATTAACTCACGGCAGGGGGAAAGAGAGGCGTGACGGCCAACAAGGTGACGTCGACAGTGAAGCAGCGGTCTGATCTCGTAAACGACCAGCCTCAGTGACGGGGTTGAAGATCCGGAGGTCGCGCTGCAATCGCCGTGAGACACCTACCTATAACAGTATGTTTCTAATTATACAGCACGGGTAGTAGGGAGGGGCCGGGCACACACCCGAGCGCCCTGATTTGCCTTCTCTACCCTTGCCCTCGCGGTAAGCCCAGTGCGACGCGAATCGGCGGCAAAACAAATGAGTCTAGGTCCAAGCGTAGTCTGCAATGGTATTATTTCTGAATGATTGCGCGTACTGCGCCAGAGCGCGCGGCACTCAGCTGGGTTCAAACGCGTCGAACGCGTTGCACGACAACTGATGATTACGAACCCCTGCCCAATATGTGGGCTTGCGAGCCTCTTTGTAATGAGGACGAGCGAATCGACACGTTTAGGGAATGTGTGCGTACCAGGGCATGCTGAAACATGAGCACTTTGTTCGGTGGCAGTCACGCGGTCCGGTAATTTCCTAGGCTTAGTCTCAGAATTGATGGCTATAATCAAAGTAACTTTTTACCTGCATGAGTCTCTCTATTGCGAGCAAGCCAGTAGTAGCAGGGCGTGCCCAGGCTACGCTCACGCGTCTCGAAACCCTTCTAAGAACACTTCGTCGTCTCGACATCCCGATCGGGCGATTAAACTGTGGAACTGGAATTGCGTAGGCGGTTGGTTACCGTCCGTGCGTATCTGGATCAGGCTGAGCCACATCGAGCCGCTTGGTAGAAAATTGTGTGGCAATGAGGCAGTGCAGCAGGCCCATGGTCACCCCGGCATGTACAGGGCTACCAATTGAGTGCCGGGTACTTACTAGCATGACATTGGCAGCCAATGTGCGCCACTAGTGGCGTCTACATGCTGATTTTCCGAAGTTCCGCTGCTGCTGTGAATCCATCTGCAGAATAGCCGAGACTACGCTTGCGCGTTGCCCTTACCTGATAGTGTCACAATCGTCCTTACCCTTAATGACGACGCACTCACATGCACGGAGGGACATATCAAATCCGGGCGCCGCGGAATTATCACTTGCGGAAGGCCGGGCATTCAGCGGATGCGGCCCGATTCCGTTTATGTCTCGATTGTGCTTCACCTAAACTGCCTTCGGGATCCCTCCCCCGTGCTTGTTGTCTACACAGTGGCTACGAGCTATTATTAGCCGCGGTAAGGGGGCGAAAACCGACCAACTGACCCCTCACCCTTCCCCCCAACAGGCTACTGAGGGTAGTAGTGCTTTTTTGTTTATGAAAGTCACCCAGCCAGCATGCGTCTCCTCTCCGGTCTTTGAGCGCTATCGAAGTGCCTTCCTGAGTATGAAAGACGAGTGCGAATGCCTGGGCGGTGCGAATGCCTGGGCGGTGCCGTACGATACTCTGCCACTCCAAATGCAACAACTGGATCCAAGCGGTTGATGACATGTGACCTTGACATGATCATGGTCATGTGATATATTAGCCATGTGACCGTCGCACTGGTCTGAAAATTTCCGCTGGTTCACGCTGGCTCGCATAGAGTATGCGGTGGATTCTGTTAAGGCGGTCGCAAGAGCCACGGCGACTGCGGCAATACATACGCACACTCTATGTACCATCACATCAAACGCATGGTAAGCTCCAGCGCAATAATACAGGCGCCTCAATGCGATTGAACCAGGAAGCCGCACAGCTTGATGCTCAACTGCGGGAGCTGAAGCAGCGCGAACGGCTTATCCAGCAGACCATAAAAGAGCAGCGTGATGCAGAGAGGCAGAAAATGCTTGCTCAACGTGATGGCGCTGCGCTTGCTGGTCGCGCCTCATCCGGAGAAATCGCGGCATTGGAGCAGAGCATCCAAAGCCCTGCTGTGGCTGCATTTGGAAGAAGCAAGACCCTCAGTCCTTTGCAATTGCTTCCGAAGCCATTTCATAAGTTCCTTGGTGACCAACATAGCCGTGAAATGCGGCTCTTTCAGCCGCAGACACTCTCCTGGACGCACATCATAGATCGCCTTGCGAGCGCGCCTGGTGTCGAGGCTGCGGCCGCCGCCGTGTCCCAGCAGGACATGGAGAGGTTTGTTGTTTCTGTGCCGCTGAAGCAAAGAGCTAGGCTCGTGCCACAGCTGGAGCGTTTAGTTCCCGAGCACCGCAGATCGCAGTTTGTGCGGGACACACTCATGGCTGCATACGCCGAGCGCTGCGAGCCTGAGATGGTTGAGAGGCTCTTTGTGGAGTCAGTCTCTCCGACTGCCTACTCGTTTGGACATCTGGCTAAAGTTCACTTTAAGATGGGCTCCGCGCCGGAAAAGCTGCTTGACATCATACGCCGCATGAATGCTGCTGGACACAATCCCAATCTGACCGTGTATTCAGTTGCTATTCAATCGCTTATCCAGCACAAGCGCTACCTCGAGGCAGAGGGTGTGTTTGACAATTTGAAGTACCTCTCGGTAGGCACGCAGCCTGACACAAAGCTTTACAATGCAATGATTCTCGCGGCATCAAAACAGCATAACATCAATCGTGTGTTGGATCTGTATGCCGAAATGAAGTCTCGCCGACCGTTTCCTTTACAGCCGGACGCCGAGACGTACAGTATTCTTGTATACGCATGTGCACGCGATCCCAAGACTCACATGATGGCCTGGGAACTGTTCATAGAATCACTCAACCGCGGATTCGAGGCTAGTCGCGATAGCTTTAGGGCGCTCCTTTATCTGTGCGGCTCCACTGGGGAAGTTATGCTTGCGCGCGCACTTGTTCGGCGTCTGTTTGAACGTCAAGGCGGCGAATCTGGTAGCCTTGTGGATGACTTTGTGCTGAACAGCCTGTTTCTTGCATATAAGAATTGGCAACCTGGACCCTCTAAGATCCTCAGCACGCCAACTGGCCACGCCATCCGAGCCCACGTTCTTATGGATGCCGCGGCTCCTCCTCTGGCGCCATCGTTGCCGCTGTTGCCAGTTTCACAGCTTGATGATAAACTTGTTCTGGCCGAGAGCAGTGCCGTACTCGAGTTCTGTGCAGATACGCGGCCGCAGGCACTGCTTGTGCAGAATAAGGCGTCGAGTGCCAATTTGCATCGATCACCGGCACTCTTCAACTTTCTACAAGTTGTTGTTCAGCATAATGGTGGGATGGACGAGTTCAAGCGGCTGTTCAAGCGATTCACGGTACTCGAGCGGGACTCGAAAATTGTTCAGAGTGAGTCCAAAGAGACGCATCCGAACTTCACGGTCTCGCGCGACCAAGACCTCTACCGCCTAGCGATCCGCGCCTGTGGCAAATTCAAGGACCTTGAATTTGCGCGGGAGATGTGGATGGAGCGTGGGGATTGGCGCAAAACTGCCGCGTTCCGCGACCTGCCACAATCGAAGCGCAACCGGCTCGACTTCCAATTCGCGCGCGACATTGTCGAGGTGTTAGCGCTTTGCGGTCAGGTTGAAGAGGCCCAGCTTGTGCTCAAGTCGGCCATTCGCCTGGGCGCTTGGCGGAGACACCATGTTTCTGCACTGCTCGGCGTGCTCACCGAGCTGGAGGATACGCGCGGCGTGAGTGAAGTATACAGAGTGCTGAACTTGCCGTCAAAACAAACGCATTCTTGATGTTTCCTGGGCTAAGAACATAACGGCGTAACTTATTTATTTAGATTTTGTATATAGTATTTATTATTGGCCCCGCGAGAACAGACGCGCTCCCAACGATCCAAACAGCCGCGACAGGACACCAGACGAAACAGTGCCGATGATGTTGTTTGCCTTGGAAAACTTGTCGCAACGGCTGAATGCGAACGTGTTCGTCAGGCTCAATACAAGGGCAAGCACCACGACGAGGAGCCATAGCACATTAAACTTCAGAATGGCCAGCAGCCCGAACACCACCCACACAGCAGGCACAGCATAGATTAATGACCAGAAGCACTGTGAGTCTATAGGGTTGATATATCGCTGCGGGTCGGCCGTTTCGAACACCCATGTGGACGTGCCGTCGGTCCCCGTCTCGTTCCACCATCGCAGGCCCACAAGCAGCCGGCCCGAGATGTTTTTCACGTTCCAAAAGTCCGCGGCTACAAGCAGGGACACAATGATGAAAATGAGCACCGCGTTGCGGCTGAACCAGTTGCCAAACACATACACGGCGATGGGCGCGGCTCTCAGCGCGAGAAAGAACAGGATCGCCACGGGGTGCGAGGACTCCCTAAGCCGTCGCAGCAACGTCCATTCCTCTACCGGGCGTTGGGAATTAGTGCTGGCCCGCGACGCAGGCTCCTGGGCCTCAATATCGACCTCTAACGACATGGAAGGCTGGGCTGGTGGTGTTGGTGCTGATTGAGAAGGCCGTGCTGGCGTCTGCTTAGAGAGAGAGAGACGCAGGCTAGAGAAGTCCCAGGCACCACCCGCCTCACAGCTAGCATGCGGGAGACAGAAGGGCGCTGTTTCCGCAGGAAAAGCACAAAGCCTCCTCTGTGCGGCCTAGAATAAACGCGTGCTCAATATCAATTCATGCTCATGTTATCGTGGCAAAATATATACTATGTACACTCTGGGCCCAGGGCTGCCCTTACTCCTGGCTGCCGGTCTGCGCAGAGCTCTGGTCGCGGCGCGCCCGCCTCTCGGCCCTCTCTAGACGCATGCGCTCGACTTCCATCTTCAGTTCGACGCGGTCTTTCGGGATTTGATTCAAGCGATTCGGGTCAGGCCAGAAGTCGTGCACATTCAGCTTGTCGTGCGTGTTGCTGCCCACGTACAGCATCAGGCAAATGGGGGCTGTGATGTATACAGCGAAGCGAAATATCTCCAGATTGGCCCCCGTAGGGATCTTCAATTTCGGAAACATGACGACGGTGAGTTCCAAGCTGCACGAGTCCAATTAGGCGGATCCCAATTCCGTCTGGTTACACGATAAGAGCACCATGGCACAACTGCGAAGTCTGTCGACGACAAGTGCGGTCGCTTCTACCAAAAGCTGCAACCCCCTCGAACGCCCGAAGCTAGGCAGCTTTAGCTGTTTTGTAGTTTCTCGTCTACGCTGCGTAATTACTATAACCTTGTCCTCCGCGCTGATCGCATCCTGCCTATTTAAACAGGGTAGCTGACACAACATTTTCTTTCTTCTTTAAACCCCTCGGTCAACTTTTTATGTACCAACGGCTGCGGCATCTGTTGCTTGGGCACCTTGCTGGGGGAAGATCAGAAAGCCCTTTTCGCTAACGACATCTAGAGACCTACAGATGTAGTTTGATAGTAGGGGGGCGTACACATACTTCATATTTCGATGTCGGCTTACTAGATAGCCTACCTTCTTAACTTTGGCAATTTAATTCTTAACGCTGGACTTGATGGGCAAAAGGCGAGGCATGCCCTGGGTATTGCGGAAGACTGTGTGTCTCCAGTGCTTCTTGCTGGGGCCGCGCGGCTGCCCGTAGTTCTCGAGCTGTTCGATTCGTTGCACAAGCATCCTCACTTCAAGCAAGCGCACCTCGTTGAGTCGTGTGATCGCATCTCTGTATACTTTCGAGGTATCCAGTGCTGCTGTTGACTGGGCCGCACCCGCCAACGCTCCAGACACTTCTTGTTGATCTCTTTTGGCCCCTATCGAAAGGTCAAGCGAGTTCAGGAGGGCTGAGAGGTCTTCCAAGGACTTATCGCTGGCGGTGTCCTGCAACTGAATTGCTTTGGCTGGTCGAAGAGGCATTCCTAGGGACACCTGGCTCGACGTGCCGGATGTGGCGGCTGCGCCAGCCGGTGGTAGTGTGTTGTCGGCGGGGCAGACAAGGTCCCCGGGGAATCGACCTGTACGTTGTAAGTTAGCTGCGCAGGGCGAGCACTCGGCGCGGGATACAAGCTGTTCAGGGCGCCAAGTCGAAATAATCCGACTCGGCTGCACCGATGTCTGGGGCTTGGGCGGCGTCGGCTCCTCGAAATAGAAGTCTTGCGAGGTGTACGTCGGCGCAGTAGAACGCGTGCTTTCTCTAGACTCAGTGAGGCTCGGGCTGCCCTCGGACTTCACACTATTTGAACGTGTGTCGCTAGGCAAGGTTCCACCCTCATGCAGGCAAATGTTATTCGACTCCTGGGTATTCTTGGCAGACGCTGGATCGGGTTTACAGCCGCGAAATGGCCGGTTGTCTTCTTCGTCGTCTCGTTCTTCGTCTCGTTCTTCGTCTCGTTCTTCTTCTTCTTCTTCATAAGCTCGGGCTCGGATAGCGTCGAACAGGGAAGGTAACCCCTCAAGAGTAGCGGGGCTGCTCTTCTCGGCGCTAAAGTCAAGATAGGTCGCAAGACTGTATTTCGTCGGAACATCCTGCAATTGCTGGGAAGTTAAGCCAGCTGTGCTCAGTCGCAATGACCGCGGATCACCTGTGTCCTTCTTTTCATCGGAAACCGAAGGCGGCTTTGGTGCTGTGTAGTGTGTGCGAAACCTTTCCGTGCTGGTTCCCATTTCCTCAATTAGCGGCGACGACGCGGAGCACAGAATAGGATCGCTAATTTTCAGGTGCTTTGAAATATATTCGGTGTCCGTTCTCGCCATTTTTGGGGCCATTTCGCGCGCAATCCCGGATTCGTGAGTAGTACGACTCGTCGTAGACCAACGCAGACTCTTGAACGAGCTTGCTAGCTTCTGCGATAGCCGATTATTAGACGTGCACATGTTTCCAGCGTCGCCCGGTAGTTTCTCTTCTAAGTCAGTCGATTCGCACATGCTTCTCGACTCCAATAATTCGGGTGAAGAATGCTGCGAACGTTTTGCAGTCATTCTGTTCAATTTGCGCCGGATCAAGCCAAGAAAAATGTCAAGTAGACCAGAACTGTCAAAGATATACTATAAGAATTGCGCTGCATCATCTATATTATCGGAGGCGCACGATGTGGTCCTCAGGGTCGTGGCGTGGCTGCTGCTGCCTGGAGGTGCTGTCTGACCCGGCTAGGGTTAGATACTGCACATCGAGTAACAAACTTGATTGCGTGCATAGTCACTTGTGTCACTTCCAAAACAGCGCAGTTTCAATAACATTGTAAACCACTGACAGAGAGTTACGCGAGGCATGTTTCGGGCGTCCAGCAGGTGGATTGTATTCACAGTCTAGACCTTGTAATGTGGTGAGCATACGCTGAGCGCCGTGGGTACTATAACCTTATGCCAAATCATACAGGGCCCACTCTAAACGTTGCTTTCGCCAGTCGGTGTGCGCAACTTTGATCTGGCTGCGCTTCGCACGCTCATAGGAACGGTGGTGGGCGATTACCCTTTCTGGGCAAGGCCAGATGTTTCATGCTGCCACACGTTCCGCGACGGCCTCTTAGTGCTGTTCATTAACGCACATGCACACACAACTGACTGCGCAACATCCATGATTAGCGCGCAAGCAGGTTTGAGAGTGCATTCTAAAGTCATTCATAAGCTAAGATATACGTGTATTGTATCCTAAAGTTTTGTCAAGAAACTGTTGCACAAAGGCTATGGCCTGTGTGATTGGTGCTTACTTCGTGAAGTCGAAGACGACGCGTCCAGCGAGCTTGCCTTGGTCCATGGCGTTCATGACCTCGGCAGCATTGTCAATAGTGTCAAGCTTGACCTCGTTGTGGATCTGGCCGCGCCTGAAGAACTCGAGCGCCTCGATCATGTCCATGCGCGAGCCAACAATGGAGCCACGAATCGTGATACCGCTCATGACCGTGTTGATGATGTCGAGCGGGAAGTCTCCGGGAGGAAGGCCAATGAGCACCATGGTGCCCCGGCGGCGGACCGATGAAAGAGCCTGACCAAACGCAGAGCGGCCGACAGCGGTCACAATTGCCCCGTGCACGCCGCCAACTGCCTTCTTGATTTCTGCACCAACGTCCTGCGTCTTGCCGTTGAACGCATAGGCAGCACCCAGACGCTTGGCGGTCTCCAGCTTGCTATCATCAATATCAACACCAATGACGTTATAGCCCATGGCCTTAGCGAACTGAACACCAAGCTGGCCAAGACCACCGAGGCCGCTGATCAGCACCCAGTTGCCGGCCTTTGCCTCCGTTACCTTGAGGCCCTTGTACACCGTGAGTCCGGCACAAAGCACTGGTGCCACGCGGGCCAGGTCAACTCCCTCTGGGACGTGAGCAACGTAGTTCGGGTCAGCCACGACGTACTCGGCAAGCGTTCCATTCACATGGTAGCCAGAGTTCTTTTGCTCCTCGCAAAGCGTCTCCCAGCCGGTGAAGCAGTACTCGCAGTGGCCACAGGCAGTGTGCAGCCAGGGAACACCCACAAGGTCGCCCTTCTTGACGGCGGTGACGTCACTACCGACTTCTACAACGCGGCCAACACCCTCGTGGCCGGGAATGAGTGGTAGCTGCGGCTTGGCGGGCCAGTCGCCCTTCCAGGCGTGGTGGTCCGTGCCGCAGATGCCCGAATAACACACCTTAATCAGGCATTGGTGGGAGTCCGGCTTTGGAATGGGCACCTGGGACACGTCCAGGGGCTTGCCAAACTCGCGAACAACAGCAGCTTTCATTGTGGAAGACATCCTTGAATGCTTGAGTAGGGGAGAAAATAGAACTCTTTTTAGAATTGTGGTTTTCTGTTGATGTTCGCTCTAGCCGCAGGGAGCGGGGTTTTTATATCATCCGCAGAGCTCGCGTTGATCGTCAGCGCGGGTGCGCCGCCCCAAACCACTGCGGCTATCCAGGCCTGCCATAGAACCGCTGGCCATGGCAAAAACGCTGTAACCGTTACGAGCCCTTGCCCGTGTTGTTGCCCCCTACCCTCAATGCACTATACGATCAGCTGCGTTGCTGGCTCAAGCTTATCGTCCGCAGCGCAACGCAGCCGCATTGCCCAGTGCGCGCAGGAAAGCCAAGCTACCACGAGACCGTGGCTGTTTATGTCGCAATTCAATCGCATCGTCGCGGTCTGCTGCCCCGAATCCCATCTTCTGGTTCCCACAGAGCCCCCTCCACGCCGTGAGTCGTACAGCATGCGAGGTCGTGCAGGTTCGCAAGCACCAGCTGACTGCGCTCGTATCCCAGCGTTAGGTTCACCCACCTAGCTTCCGCGTCACGTGTGTGCACTGCGCATGATGACTTCATTGTGGCTGCGCTCACTACGTATTGCTTCAGCGGCCCTAGCGCTGCCCCGGATGAGCGCTGCACGGCTTAATGCCGCGTCTGCTATGCAGGGTCTGGGAAAATAGCTACAAACATTTAATACTGCTTCAACCACTACCCGCTAGAACCGCTCCCGCTTCGGCCGAAGTGTGCCATCATTGTATTCTCAAATCACTCACCCCCGCAAAGTGAGTGTTGTTCCGGAGAATAAGCTCGCTCATCATGCATGCAGAACATTTTCCGTCTGTTCCCCCGCTCAAAATGTCCGACTAATGATTACTGGCATGTGAGTATCACCGCGTAAGCTGACCTTCATTAACCCACCACTGATTTCATTTGCCCCAAACCTTGAGAGACCCCGCACGCTTGGTTGGAGTATGTTTCATCACGGCTGTGCGCGCAATCTACAGAGTGAATATCGATTTAAACAGAGTGACACTAGGCGAGGTGGTTGTTGACGCCGTGGCGTAAAGGAATGTTCACATTTGTTTACCTTTTTTAGCACCTCTATTATCCCTTTCTGTTACTTTAGCCTCAGATGCAGTTTCCAATGCAGGACTCTCTCGATGGGACGCACGTATGGGTCCTAATTGGCTTACGTTGTGTGTTAGCTGCTGCATCGGTGGCAGTAGAGCCCGCAAGACCCTAGCCCCACTACACTGCACTTTCTAAAGGGGTGCGCTATACACAGTGTTTCTGTGCAACCAAAGCGAAGAAACAATTAAAAAAATAACCGGACTAGCAGAAGCTATGCTAGCGCAAAGCACTGACCAGTCGTAGCCAATTTTGTTTTGTGTGGATTCTTAGTTTTGACAACCGGTGAAAAACAAGTACCTTTAATCGTGCTACAATTGAACGCGCAACAAGTGTCGCGAGGGATGAGGCGTTGTCCAACTGAACTTTAAGCAATGACCGAGTCTCTAGTTGCGTTTGCAACTCACGCTTACCACACCTCCTCTATGTGACCTGCCTGTGCAGGCTAGTCAAATATCGATGTAGCTTGCGAATTGGGTACATAGCACATGCTGTACACTTTCGTGGAAAAAGAGAGTTCAGCAAATATAGGCCGAAGAGGCTATGCGTAGCCGTTAGCGCGCACCACATTGAACGCCAGAAAGTCTTGCATGATATTCACACAGATAAGCGGGTACGTAATCTTGCATTAGAGGAAAGGGTATTAACGAGCTAAGCCGTAACACAGTGCCTGCGACCGAGTAAATCACGTCTCATCACACGCGTACTAGAGTAAGCGCCCTGAGCAGAATGCAAAAAGCCCACAGAGTCCCTCGCTTCTTCGGGGCATGACATGCGCGACATGCACACACATCCGGCTTTCAGCGTTCAGCGTGAATATCACAGAGACGTCGGCTCTGCATGAGTTGGCCTGGCTGCTTTTCTGGAAGTAGGCAGTGTGTATCACGCACGCTTTTAGACGACCCCCTTCAAGGTAACCCGATAGTCAGAGTCTTTACACTTCCTATCAAACTTCGGCAACCCTTTCTTCCCTCTTTAAATCGTGACACTGCAACTAGTGCATGCAAGTAGTCAACACATCCACAAGTCAGCAACTCTTATGTATCATTAATAGAGCAGAAATGTTTTTGCGCTGGCCCTGCGTAATCTCGGGGTTAATATGACATCTCCCATTGATGATGGAACACGACAATGATGCAGGAGCTATTTTTTTTCCCCTGAGCTAATGCAGCAGAAACGGGGAACACTTTGTGGAGCAAGATTGCAACCAAGGGCGCTATAAATAAAACAAGCTATGCAAAGGCACCAAGATCTTACCGAAAGGCATAACGGCGGATTAGAGGAAGAGGCGTACATCCCGTACGTAGGAAGATCATACTTTTTTTTTGGTCAAAGCCTAGCATCGAGCTCCAAATGAACGAAACCAGCCTGTACAATAGAATTGTCGTGCACCACCGTGATCAATTGATCTCGGACGAAGAAATCTGTCACAGGATATGCCAATTCCATTGTTCCCCTGAGGACGCCGTATCTATCCCAGCATGCAATGCGGTTACCCGACGCAGCATAAACCATCCCGAATTCATCAGTTTTGAGTGAGCAGGTTATTCCAGAGTCGAGGTAGACGAAGCGCGCGCGATTCGCGAGCGTGTATCCGACGTTTGCAGCCACGACGTCGTAAACCATGATGGAGCCACTCCCTACATCACTGACATAGCATTTGCTCGAGTCTGAGCTGAACGCGAGATTTACGGGGACCTCGATATTCGTTGCTGTAACACGGAGCCGGCCAGTAAGTGGATCAAAACAATATATTTTACTGGCTGTCGCATCGTGGAAATTGTAGTCGGTATCCAAGAACCAAATGGTACTGTCTAGACCTAGGACGGCTATGTCACTAAGGCATTTGAATCCAAAATTACCAATTTCAACGCTGAGTAACTGAGTGACGACAAAGCTCACCGCGTTCGTGTAAGTGATACCTTCTGGACCGCACATGACGATTCCTTCCCGCCAGGGCGCGATGCCGCAAACGGGACTAACTTGGGCCAAAGGGATTTTCACATCCGACTTGAGGACTCCGTGGTGCTGCTCATAAACACCAACAATTGCACGTTTCCGCGACGGACAAGAGGACTCCACCGAAAACGGCCGCGTAATATAGAGAGCTCTGCCCTGCCCAAGCAGAGGAACACAGCGATGGAGTTTGTAGTCAGGGCCTGCCTCACCAGCAAAAGAGGTGACGTGCGATTTCAAGCTTGTCATGTTAAAATAGGCCATATTGCGGACACTTTGTGAGGGCTGATATCAGATCAAGGTCAATTCACAACAAAACGAAAACATCGGATGCCGCTGCACATGCCAAAACCGTTAAGACCACTAGCTATAAGGCAGACATCAGAGCACGTGAAGAGCGTATTTTCAGTACGAAACCCTTCCTGCCCGTTATGGCATTGTGCAGGCAGATGCGTCGGCCTAACCCTCGGCGGTCGCTGAACGATACCAGCGAAAACAAATGACGAACCTGAGGCCCGAGGCCAACACAATAACTATAAAGCCCGCACGTTTATTAATTAAGGACCAGAGTGCTCAGATGAAGGCGCTTATCATCTAATGCAAGCTAGATGGTGTACACGTTGAGCAGTTTCGAGTAAAAGCTGTCTCTGCCGCCGATTCTGCAGTCTTTCGTATACGATTTTCGCAGCAAAGGCGAGAAGATCGTTTGTTATCGCTGCTCTCGCGTCTGTCTCGGAGGTGTAAAGAAGTGCCATGCCGCTGCTGCTCTTCCGCACTCGTGCGTGTAGCTACTACATACGCTCAGAACCGGACTGTTCATAACTGCTGGGATCTCTTCGAAACAAAAAATGAGCTTGAGTGACTCTTCTCGACCTGCAAAGATGCGGGACTGTGTTATCCTAGGGGGCACGTCACACCCGGATCTCGTTGCACGGATCTGTCACACGCTGGACATCGAGCCGGTGCCTCTCACGTCTACACAGTTCAGCAATGGCGAAACGTCGATTGTTATCAAAGAGAGCGTAAGAGACAAGGACGTTTTCGTAGTGCAGACGTCTCATGGGGGCGTCAACGACTTTCTCATGGAGCTCCTGATTGTGATATCGGCGTGCAAATCTGCATCGGCCAAGTCTATAACCGCGGTGCTTCCGCTTTTCCCCTACAGCCGCCAGCTCGATGCCAAGAGCGCACAGCTGCGGGTGCAAACGTCGCGGCATCCGTCTGTTGACTCCACCAGCAGCAACTGCAGTGGTTCCTGCCTCGGCGCAACGAACAGCCCACGTAAAGCGTCCACCTTCGGGGAGGAAACGCGTGTCAACAAGGACGAGGTACTGGGAAACGGGGCGAGCAACCCTGTGGCAAGCCCCGTCGTGCCGCAGATATCTTTCGACACGGGGGTTCCGAACCTAAGCCACCAGACGCCAAAGCGCAAGCCGAACCAAGCGCTAGTGTTCGAGTCTGTTTTGCCTCGCGAGACGGAGCAGTTGCTGAACGGAGACGGAAACAATGGCATGCGCAACTGGGTGGCTCAAAGCGGCTCGCTAATAGCCTCGTTGCTGACGTGCGCTGGCACCGATCACATCATTACCATGGATCTACATGATCCACAGTACCAGGGGTTTTTTGATGTGCCCTTTGACAACCTACTGTTCCGGCCGCTGCTCATTGAATATATCCAGCACAGGATTCCAACGTACCATTCTGCGGTCATTGTTAGCCCCGATGCGGGCGGCGCGAAGCGGGCCACCACAGTGGCTGACCAGTTGCATATGCGCTTTGCTTTGATTCACCAGGACCGGCGCAACAACGCGACAATTCTTGTTGGCGACGTGAGTGACCGCGTCGCGATCATTATTGATGACCTCGTCGACTCAGGCAAGACTCTCATGCGCGCAGCCAAGATTGTAAAAGACCATGGCGCTGTTCAAGTCGTGGGAATTTGTACTCACGGAGTGTTTTCTGCTGATACCGTGCACCGCATCAATCGCAGCGCCATTGATATGATTGTGACCACGAACTCGGTCCCGCAGGGCGCCCACCAAGAGGTGCTGGGCGACCGCATTCAAGTTGTGGACATCTCGAACCTATTTGCCGAAGCCATTCGTCGCGTGTATAATGGGGAGTCGATTTCGCGGTTATATCGGACTGCTGCCGTGGACGACCTTTGAGCCATTGTGCCTTCTTACATAGAAGAAGCAGTTTGTCCGCTTAGGCGCTTTTGCATCCTCCAATTATTTATAGTGCTTTAGAAAAAAAAAGAAAATAAATTACCATTATATATGAACTTATATAAATATGCTTCGAGAGTGAAAACCACCACAACCAAGGTCGTTACACGTGTGTCATCATCATGGTACGACCGGAGCAGGGCCGGCTCAGCAGATCACAGCCCCTCTCCCCCCCCATATTGACTTAGGCATGAGCTGCAACCTGACTAGTGGCATCTGGCACGGTTACGTGGCTCTCGGTATCATGCAAGACCGAGACCTCTCTAATGCTTGCAAACCAGAGGTCACTCAGGATTTCCTCCATAGTGGCCCGCGTTTCCACATTGATGGTCAAGATGCGGCTCAGCAGGGGTCGTGATGTGCTCGGTAAAAGGCGGAGCAGCCGCCACGGCCCCAGTATTTTACGCGGGTTGCTGTTGTGCGGATGCTGGCCGTCAGTGTTGGCAGGAGCTTCAGCGAACTTGCGGAAGCTCGGATCGTCGAGCTGAGGCAGCTTCCACGGAAAGCGGCGCAGATATATACAGCAGTAAATGATGCCACAAGACCAAATGTCCGCACATTGCGGTTGGTACGGCCGGCGCTCGAACACCTCGGGAGCGAGGTACGGGTCAGAGCCCATGATTCCGCGAGCAAGATGAATTTGCGGCGACATGGGATACTTGTACACAACGGCAGACCCGAAATCTATAAGCTTAACGACGCCATCTGTCGTGACAACGCAGTTATCCAGCTTCAGGTCCCGGTGCGCGACGCCCATGCTGTGCAGATAGTTCACGCCGCTGACGATCTGATGGAAGGCGGAGTCGATCTGGGGCGTCGTCATGGTGCCAGACATAACGAGCGCGAAAAAGTCATTTGGACCATACTCCATGACCTCATAGTACTTATCCCCTTCCTTAATAAGGTCGATTGTTTCGATGATGTGCTCATGGTGGAAGGCGGCGCCCAGCGCGTACTCAGTAGTAACGTGTTTGGCGTATTTTTGTAAAGTCTCATTCGGCTTGCGGGCACGAAACTCCTTTACGGCAAATAGCTTGTGATCTGAGGGCCGCTCCATCATGCGAACGTTGCCGCCTGCACCAGAGCCCATGTCTTTGCCCATTTCGCCATACTTCGTGATTTCCGATTCCAGAAACGGGAGCCTCTCGGCATACTCGCCATTTTCGCCATCTTCCCCAAGACCGAACACATGGAATGGGTCCCATGTTTCGTAGCCTGGAGCATGAACCACTAAATTAGGGTCTATGCTGGACGACGGCGAGCTATGCGCATGCGAGTCTGCATCGTGTAGTTCGAACACAGGATTTGGCTTGTCCTTCTTCGCTTTATTGCGGAAAAACAACGAGCCTAGCAGCCCGCCCTTTTCGCCCTTCTTGCTGTGACCCTTCTTCGTGCTGTCGGGCTTGTCATGCTTGGTGCGCCCCTTTCCAAAGAACCGCTTGAGCTCGACCACCGATGACGGGCCGCGGCTCGACTTTGCCGAGCGCTGGCTCGCCATGCTACTCACAGATGCAGAGCTGTCAGCTGGTTTGAGATGTTGATGTTGCTGTTGTTTTTGTTGATGTTGTTGATGTGGCTGTTCTGGTTGCTGGCGCTGTGGCTGTTCTGGTTGTTGGCGCTGTGGCTGCCACGGCGGTTGTGCTTGGCTTGAAATTCCTTGGGACTGTTGCTGTTGGCGCTGTTCTGCGCCTTGTTGCGTCTCTGACGAGCGACTGCTCTTTGTAGCCGCGTAATGCTCGCCGAGCGTCGAGTTGCGAACACGCCAGTGCGGCCCCGGCTCATTAGGGGCCAGGTCTGTGCTGAGCGCGTGCTGTTTTGGGTGGTGATCGACTTGCGAGTGTTCGGGGCCTGTGAATGCCGCGTGGCGAGCTTCGCCATCAAGCGGGCTGTGTGCGTGCGGGCGGGTCGGCGACGAGCTGGGGGACGAGGACGCATTATCGTAGAGACTTAATTTTGTAACGTCTGGCCTCACACCCGTCATTCCTGGACATAAGCACCCCAGAAAAAGCGAAAAGTAGTCGGGCGGGCAGATCCAGGTTATGGCGGGCACGGCAGGTGGCTTCAGGGCAAGGGCCTCTCCAGTTCATCAGCATGAGGGCAAGGGATTCGGGCCGACCGGTGAAGGCATATCCCGTTATCGTTGGCTGCCGCTCTTGCTTAGAAACACAGCGCGGCTGCTGACGGGCTGGCGCCGAACTCCTTGTGCATACGCGAGCGGGGGTTTTGCGGTGACGCACTTAAGAGCAAAAATATATGAGTCGCTAATTCTCGCTAAGAAGCTAGATCACGCTGCGTGCTCGCGCGGGCTCGATGATGATTTGAATACCTAAATATCTAACGCGCACAGTCATGATGCTCATTCTCTCTAATTACGTTACGCAGAACATCATCGCCCAACGCCCTTTGAACTGGCATCATGCGTTACGTGAAGGAGTTAAATCAGCAAGGCTAGAAGAAGAAGAAGATCTTTATATGAAGGTGTTTCTAATACTTACGAATTCTCCTGTTTGGCGAGGTGGAAGCGCGCCTTCACACCGTTCGCAACTGACGACGTGAGACGCATCCACTGCTTCATGCGACGCTGGTCGGCTTTCGCGTTGGGCTCGAGCACTTCGATGTCATCGAACAACTGACAGATGCGCAGCAACGCATATGAAGCTTCCGTAAGAGCGAACTGTTGTCCCAAGCAAATGCGCGGCCCGCCATTGAAGGGAATGTAATCCCATCCAGATCCAGCTGCAGTGCGCGGCTCGTTCCAGCGCCCCGGACGGAAATCGTCTGCATCAGGGCCCCAGAACGCAGGGTCGCGCTGCATAGCGTATGGCGTGTAGAACACGTTTTGGCCCTTGGGCACAAACACTGGCTGGTCCTTATTTGGACCGCCACCCAAAGGCAGCTTGGTATCACGAATGGCCTGGCGGAAGTTGAGGGGAACAATGGGATGTAGGCGCAAAACCTCCTTGACAACATTCTGCAGCAGCTTCGACTGCTTCAGCTGCTCGAACGTGACGTCACGGTCCTCCGCGCCGAACTCCTCCAGAATCGACTCACGGAGCTCACGGTAGATCTCCTTGTTTGCACCGAGGTAGAAAGTAGTGTAGCTGAGCAGAGCCGCCGTCGTATCACGGCCGGCAAGAAGGATGTTGAATGCTTGGTCGCGAATGACCTTAGGATCACGCGTCTCCTTAGTGAGCTCGCGAATGAACACGTAGCTATCGGCTGTCTCGTCCTTCTCCATAGGCGAGGCAAGCGCCTTCAGAACAAAGTAATCGATGAAGTTGTGGCACACATGGCATGCCGAGCGGAACTTGGGCGTTCTAATCAACCACCACACAGGGCCAGCCATTACGCGCAGTGACAGAATCTCCAGGGCATAAGTGAACGAATCAGCAAACTCGTAACCAGTCACAGTGCCGCGCGGACCAGGGAGGCCCTGCGACCCGCGAGCAGGCTCCAGAGTGGACGTGCTCTCACCGAACAGGAACTCGGAAGCACTGTCGATAGTCAGCTGATGGAACAAGACCTGAGCATCCACCACCTCTCCGGATGCGAAGTGGTCGAGAACAAGGGTGTTGATGTGGCGACGCAAGGAGTCCATGTGCGAGACTTGCTCGCGGCTGAACTGTGGGCGCAGCAGCGCGCGCGAGTGCTTCCAGCCCTCGCCCGAGAGCGTGAAGATGCCGTCGCCGAGAAGGCCGGCCATGGCGTCGTGGCGGAACCCGAGCGAGTAGTCCTTGAACGAAGTAGCAAGAACGGTTTTAATGTTCTCTGGCTCAATTGTGCCAAGCCAGAATTGACCGGCGACCATTACACGCCCCGTGCGGCTATCGTAGTTAGTGAAGTAGTCACGGAAGTACTCGAGCAAGTCGTTGCTCATCCAGGCTCGGACAATGTGCAACAGGTTCGGTATGCCGAGCGGCCAGCTATAATCGATAAGCGTGGGTGCGCAGCCATATTTCTTAGCCTTGCGGTTCAAGAGTATTATTTGCAGACGTGGATATGTCCACGTCAATACGGCGAGAACGCCAATGACGAAAAGGATGTCAGAAAGCATAGGTGAGTTTAGGAGGGTGCTCGTAATATCTCGGTATCAGCGAAGAAGGCAGAACAACGGATAATAAAGTATCACGACCAGCGAATCCTAGAGCCAAATTTTACACCGATCGATGGTGCCACATATTTATATAGTTTTCAGCCGCCCTCCCCCGAAATGAACCCCACACCCATGCATGTGAACACATGTGATCACCCCGCATGTACTTGTTTCCGATATCTCCCGATGACGAAACAGCGGCGAAAACACTGGCCAAAGGGGGGAAACGCCGGGACAGTTGTATAGGTGAGTCGGGTTGGGGCGCATATTTCACACCCTCTAGAGGAGTCCTGCACACTGAAAACACGGGAGCGAGCAGGGACAGACGAGCACGCGGGCCTGCACCGGCGACAATGCCGCGGGAAATTGGCAGCACGGGAAAACGAGCTCGGGTATAGATCTTGAATCACTCATTCGGCCGCATTACTTCCCCGCGTGGCGGACAGGCCATTCATGCACGTTGTTATCCTGACACAGACACACGAGTTTCGAGTGGCCACCGAAAAGCTACGCGATACGGAAAGACAACGCCGCGTCTAGCTCCGCCCTTGGCGCCGACGCACATAGGCGATTCTGTTTGCGGCGAGGGGTTGTTACGTAACCAGAGCCTGAGACCACGCTTCGATAAAGCACCTGAAGCCCACCTTAGTGGAATCAGCCGCGCTTTAGTGGTGCGCATCGCGCTGTTGCAACAGGGCGCGGCAGCATGTCGCGGCCACCGCAACCACCGCGACATTATTTTTTCTAAGTCAAGCACGACAAGCTCGTCATTGTATAAAGAAAGAGTAAGTCTTCTAGGGCTGAGAATTGAAACGCTTCCATTCGCGAGCGTTCGTCGCAGCAAATTTGTATGTGTGTCTTAGACGTTTCTATCTTCGAGATAGGTGTGTACTGCAGGACTTTTGTCTATAAGCTGGGAGATTTGCTTAGCTTGGCTGCGTGAAACTTACTTTTTAAGAAGCGTACTTTCAGAGTTTCCCAGCACACACCGAGAAGCGAGAATTTCAGGGTCTTAAGTCTTCGGTTGCTTCTATTGGTAGAAAAACGCATTTCGCAGGTCCCAACATACATTCAGGGCAGCCCGCTCGCTACGCCGTGGTTAAGACGGTGTGCGCGGATGTACTCTTCAAACCGGCGACGTACTGAAGTGGCTTTACTCGGACGAAAGTTCTTCAATTGCAATTATTGAGCAATTAGAACAATCTACGTTCGGCAACCACATGTTTATTGACTCAGGAGCAGCACAAATGTGCACACCGGTGCAGTGGCCAACGCCGCATGATCAGCCATGACGGTGGCAGCGCTGTTCGTCAACAGCCACATTCATGGAACGCTGATTCTTGAGATTGATTCCATGTTTTTCGGCACTCGACATTGACGGTTTCACAGGTGCGTGATGAGGGCCCTTGAAAGAATTACAACGACGTCGATAAAAAGCTACTTTGCCCACTGCGCTGATATGTTTCTGGGAAGGGGCGTTATTACGAGCGTGTGACCGAGAGTAAAGTGTTTGTGTCACGTTAGCTACCGTAAACCCTTAGAATGGAGAAAATTACCGACAAGCACGATTTAGACAAAGCGCTCACATGGCCCGCGAGCACCACACCAGGCACTGACGAGGGCATGCGAGCTGCAGTCAATGCGTCGAAGCCAAATGTGCAGGCGGCTCGACGTGGCTCTTTAGGCATTACGATATGCGTGTGGCGCGACCAACTCTTATGCGAGAAATGCCAAAGGCTGAGTCTACAAACCGTCAGTGGCAGTCTGAGGTAGTGCGCACCGCCATCGTATGAATCGTCGTGAGATCCTGCGTCGAGTACGTATTACCGCGCAAGCGCAGACAAACAAACGAAGTAACACTAGTGGCACGAGTTACTGTGTCGGTGGTGTCATGGTAGCACGATTGACTGGGCTCACTCTTGCGAGTTTAGTGAGTCTCTGTTAGCACCACCAAATGAGGGCTCATGATCCCCATTAATAGATCATTTGAACCCATAGTGCTCTCTAGAATGCGCGATAAGATCCAGCTTACCGCGGTGACATACTAGGCCGACAGTGGATTTGATTGGGAGCGTCTTTGGCTGCTCTGACCGCCACATTCCAGCGTCCCACTCCCGCAACAGATCGCACGCACCCAGATTACCCGATCGGGATGTTGAGGCGGTACACGTGACCAAAAGATACCGCGACGAGCTCGCGCGCGGAAGACTGATTGCGAGTGTGCTCGACCCAATAACGTCAGTGATCATATATGAAATCAACAACGAACATGATTTTGACCAGCAGAGTGACATGATTTGCGGCGACGTGCTCGTTGCCGTTCTAGATGCAACCAGGTGCGGCATCCAGTGGATATTTGGAATCGGCCACAAAGGCTGCCATTACGACAAGCATACGGCACAGAGGAGCTCAGGATTACTCAACATAGAAGACTCCTGTACAGCTACCTTGAATACGCTGCGAGTTCCCTCTTGAGCTCATTGAGATCATTCAGTGGACTCCCCAGCCTGCTACCAAAACAGCGCTAGGGGATAATCGTTTTGAATTTTTCGTTTCTGGTCTATCTCGACAAACAAAGTAGGTTTCACAAGGAGTAATACCGAAGACGATGTGTGCCTGTGCCGACAGTGCAACTTTTAGAGGCAACGTTGTTAAGCACTTCAACCATGAACTTCGAGACACTGCCTAATGTTGTCTTCAAGTAAGTGATACAACATCGGGCCTGTACGTCCGCGAAGCAGTAGTCAAATTCTACAATTTCATAGAGTCAGCGCTGATGTGCGGCCTGCGGTCGACAACAAGGATTAGTCGCACTAAATTCTTGTGTGTGGATCATGCAATCCTGTCAGAACCCATCTCGCCACTACGTCAATATCCAGAGTCTGCTAGAAAAGGCTAGCAGCTAATTACTCTACATCCCTCAGTCCAATAAATCTCAGTGCGATTAATATCGCACTCTTCGAATAAGCATGTAAGCATTTAGGTCTTGAGATGCGTGTGCAGATGACAGGTAGGAAAAAAAAATTCTCGTTAAATGCAACTATGGCTAGATAAGTCTCCAATCGCACTACGTCTTGTTGGTCTAGTCACGCTTGACAACAAACCATGCAACCGTGGGTCTCCGGCATTTCAAGATTTGCCAGTAAGACAGGCAGGTAAACAACTGGTTCGCTCTGCACTGAAGACAACGTATCTTGGAGTAAAACATGAAGGTAGGCACCTAGTTAGCTCTGCGCTGTAAATCGTGTGTCGTGGAATAATGTTGTGTGGCAACTGAGACAGACCATACCAGATTCTTTTCTCTGCTTCGCGTCTGAGCACACACTACCGCATCCACGATTGCTTTAGCGCTGCAAGACGGAAGGACGTACAGAACCATGAGCGTCCGCTTTCTTCCAGCTCCTGGTTTGATCTCACTAACACAAATGGAAATGTAGATGCTTCACATCGCAGCTCTAGATAATGCCTACGCCATGACCTTCACCTACCAGCAACACAGCTACCACCACGAGTCATGCACCGCATCTAACAAATATTGGACATCGCTATCGAGCTCTTGGTAGACGGCTAGGTTATACACGTGGGGAGTCGCGGTTCACCGGGTCAACCAAAGAGTTTCACGCCAACTTGGCAAGGAAGATGGCACTCTGGTCAAAATGAGGCTTCTGAGATGGCGGAGAATGAACAACACCTAGAGTTGAGCTGCGCTAGTAGCGGCCTATTATTACTCTGAGCCACGCCGTTTGAACGAGACAAAAGAGCACATCGGCTGTTGGCCGTTGCAAACGTCCTTCGTTCGGGAAAAGCCAAGCAAAGCAGGCCCGGCCTAGATCCCGGCGTAAGTCTACATTCGTGGGAGTTTCGCAGAACGCAGGATCCGCCACAGTCTCACCAAACGAATGTTGCCGCTCAATAGACGGAAGAAAGTGCGCGACTGCTAAGAATCAGTTCGAATGGTGATAGTTAAGCTATGCGCAGTGCACGGTGCTCAGACAGACTGTTTACCTTAGGCAGCTTTTAAATTTGCTTTGAAGACCATGTCGTTCCAGAAGATTCTCGGATACGTCATGTAGCAAGTGATCGCAGGGCCATGGCAATTACGCAGCGTAATTCCAGGACCCACATGGATTTTTGCCGTACCCTTGGCTAGAGCCTCGAGTACATGCAGGTACTGTGCGACAGGCTTCTTGAATAAGTAGTCTTACCGGAGATTGTCTACGCCCATGCGACTCGGCTCGTGCCTCTCTGGCAAGAACACGGTGTCAATGGTGGGTTGGCGCCAAGAGCAGTGAGTCAACAACGCCTGCAGACAATTGGAACTAGGTTGAGTGTTGGCTGAGAACAAAGGGAGGCTGCTAATTAATCCGAAACTAGAAAATGCATGTTATTATTATTGGCCGGAACCGTAGGACCTGTCTTGTGTGAGCGCGACAACAGGCCTTACAAAAAGGAATCACTTGTTGTGCAGAACAGAGCCAAAGACGTTCCACGTCACAAAGTTGTCTCGGACCTCAGTTTCGAGATATGGCGTTCCGGGCTTATGCGCGGAGATGTCCCATGTTGTTCGCGGGTCGCGCACGCCCTGCTCCGCGAACATTTCTGACTTGACCTCAACGAGGCGCTCGTCCTTTCCCTGCAGCAGCAAGTCCAGGTCATGCCACTTCATATTTTGGTGGAGTGTGGGGTCGTCTCGCAGGTCTAGCAGCACATCCTCACGCAACCGCCGCAGTCTATCACGGTCGTGGCGAGAGTTCGTATTGTTGCCGCTGCCCACGGCGGGCACGTCGTTCTCCTCGCCGGCGTTTTCCATACCAAAGTTCATTGTAGGTGCCGAGAAATCAGGTACCTCATACTCAGTGTTGCCCGAAAGAAACTTAAGGTCCAGTTTTAGCAGAAGCAGGCTGTTTGTGCGTGCGCCCTTCAACAAGAACGGGATGGACTGGCCCGCGACCACGCGCTTGCCGTGCTCGCCAAGCTGCTCATCGGTCTGGTTCGGCAGCCGCGCAAACTGCTCGATGTCGAGATTCAATGTGCCGATCTCAACGCCCTTGCCGCCGAGCGGCTCCCAGATGACTTCAAATCTGCACGGACAATTACGCAGTTGCTTCGAGGGCGTACGCAGCCGGATGCGCTGTGGGAACTTCGTCGAGTAGTCAACTTTCACCTCGTTGCGCTTCACCGACACAGACGGAGTGCGGCCATGCGCGTCCGGCCGCGGCGAGTCAGTGACTCTCCACCGCACAAAAATGGACCCTGCGGAGAACGGCACTCGCGTGACCTTTTCAATGGCGAGGTGCACCTCGAACTTCGCGCTGTTGAATACCATTCGACTCTGCAGTAACGCCCGAGTGCCTTGGCTGGGGACGACGTCGCCCGGGCGGGTGCGGCTGTGTGGGCAGCCTGAACGGGAAGGCGCAGGTCACGAGTGTTGGAAGCGACCTACACGTGATCACCAACACTTTTTCAATAAATAACACATCCTCCTGGTGCTCAACCCTTACCCTCCGATTTCTAGACGCAAATCTTGAGCTTTTTTGGTTTAGGTCTCACTTTTCTCGAGCAACCATGACCAAGGCCTGCCGGATAGCGGTGTCAGGCGGCCGGAGTCCGTGGTCCCATTACCGCCAGCTTTGACAACGAGCGCTGCGACATGCTTCACTCAAGTAGTGTGCCCGAACAGTAGGTACACAGATCAGGGCCAACAGCGCCTTGCATGAGCTCTCAGCGCGGCTTAGAGAAATCAAATAACTACTAATATTGACGTGACCTTGGCCTCACACTCCCCATTGTAGATATACTGGAGTGTGCCAATTCAAGCCAAGTTGGCATCAGCCGCAT